>PVKA01029629.1:0-12690 GCA_004027165.1 Ctenomys sociabilis
TAATTATTGAATCTTTGATATAATTCAGCTATAAAAAAACCTGTAAATATAATTTCATGTATGCACCTTGTACAATACCAAAACGCTATGAAAACAGTTTGCAATGTATTAATTCATCGACTCTGTATGGTTAAGGTGTCTTGAAACTGTCTGATTGACATTTGTATTTTAATAAAATAAAAATAAATGGAAAAAAATAAATAAATAAAAACCAATCAGAGTATATTCTGCACTACTGAATCCCAAACACTGATATATATGTTTATGTTTTCTTGAGACATCACCCTTCACTTGCATGGTCCCTCACAGTAGGTACTCCCCTGTCCCTGCCCTCAGTTCTCTCCTCAGAATCACGTAAGTGAAGATTCTATCATCCTGGGAGAATGTTCTTTGTGACCCTCATTTTAATCACTGCTCACCCTCTGAGTAACTGGTTGTAACAATGACACACTTAAGGCTTAGGCAGTCCTTGAGGCACTACCTCTAGGCAAAACAGCTAAATCTATCTGAGTGTTCACCTCAGTATATGCTGTCCAAGTGTCACATTTGGGCAAACCATGAAATATCTTGCAGATGTATGGGAGCTCCTGGCCTCTTATTTTCCACAGACCATTCTGCTGCCAAGCTGTACTGTTATATCTGGCTTTGAACTGCAAGTAGCTGACTCTGAGTTGTGACAACAGTATCTGCTCATACTGAGTGAGCAAAGCAGATATGATTCAATATTTTGTAGGAATGGCAAAAATGACATTGGAATTGCACTGTCAACCAACCCTAAACTTTGTCATGTACACAGACTTGCTCTGTCACGCAAAGTGACTCAGCACATCTCTGATTTCTGCTCTCCTAGTTGCCTACATGAAACCAAAATTCCAGGATGAGAAAAGCCCTTTCCATGAGAAGACACTGTTCTTATAGCTTTATTCTTGCATATATATGTATATATTAACAAAAATAGTATATGACAGCTTTGTTTACATTTTAATTTGAATAATACTGAAAATTCAAATAAATTGAAAGTTTTCTACATGGTCATCACTAAATATTATACATGCACATAAATATACATACATAAACAAGTAAACAAAATAGGCAAATGTCTACTCAGTTTCCACTATGTCTTAGATACAAAACTTTTTAGGCAGAGCGGGGTTGAGACAGGGTCTACCTCTGTAGTGCAGGCTAGTCTTGAACTCGTATATATCCCCACGTGGCCAGTATCATCATGCCTCAGTCTCCCGAGTGCTGGGAATATGGGTGTGCACCGCCTCACCTGGCAGACGATCTTTGCAGTTTGGTTAGTTGCTAGGATTGTCAGGCTAATGCAGACATGGGCATGTTTCCATTAAAATGCATGTGTAGCTTTTATACAAATATAATAGATGAAAGATTATATAACCCGTATGCAAGATTTTCTTCCATTAACAATAAATCACCAGCATGTACTTTTCTGCAGAGTATGTGCAGCTCGTCTCGTTGGGGCTGCACTTTTTTCTCTCATGAATGCTGCAGGCTTTATTAAGCTGCTGTTAGCACAGCAACCCAGTCTCCACAGCAGTCTCCAGCATTTGGCAGTGTTTCGTCTGTAATGATCATATCTTTTTCGAAATGATCTCTTTATTTTTTCACATAAATTTCAGAATAATTTTTAGGAGGTCAAAGAAAAACAAACCTCACTTAAATTGGAATCAAAAGGGAGAAAGATAGTAATTTGAGAGTACATTAGGGAGTTAAAAATCCTATCTTCTCTCCCAGGAGCAGAGCATACTTTTCCAAGCATTTATGCTCAGGTTGCTTGATTGACCTTTAGTCCCCAAAAAGCATTCTGTAGTTTTCATCTTAAATGTCAAACTTAAGCAAGAATAAACATATGCTAACACGTATCAGATGAAGTTTTGTAGTTGAGCCCATAACCTCATTTCTAGGAAAAAAAAAAATCAAAGAACTGCTTTTGTGTTCCTACTTTTCAAATCATTTCATATATTAACATTTTAATAGCTTTAAAGTGGCACCAACTTTTCTCATTGCCAATGCTTCATTCAGTGGTGCAAATCATCTAAATTGGCAGAACCACCTTCTCCTTCTGGGAGGCTCAGGGCATTTATTAAATTTTTGAGTAAGTGGTGCCATCTAAAATACAGGTAATATGATTCCCAAATTAATTTCTTCTCTTTTTATTTTACTTTATTTTAAAACAGGGTTTACAGAGTCTCGGTGCATCAATAGTGACCTTCTTGTTTACAGCCTCCCAAGAGCTGAATTTACAGGCCGGTGCCATCATGCCCAATCTCAGTCGCCCTCTCAGCATGCCCTGGGGGCAGGGCCAGACAGCAGGACAGGCCCAGGAATCAAATTTCTGGCCCCTGTGTCTGTCTAAACAAGCACTTTAATCCGCTAAACTATTTGGCCAGTCCTTCCTAAATTAATTTCTTTCAAAAAAAGTTTACTTGTCAGGTTAAAAATCCTGAACATTTTTTCTTTAAAATTGAATCCCTTAATGAAGTAAGGAGGTGTCAGTCAAAGCATTGATAGAAACTTCTCTTAAAAAAGGAAAAGAAATCTCCGTGTTCTCTGTTGTTCGGAGTGAACGTGGACCTGGAGGCAGAATGTGGACAATTGTGAACCACTTTGTGATGTATTTTTTCACATTGGATTTTTTCCTGGCCTCGGGATTTCTGCTTCTGAAGTGCTCTGAACTGAGCATGCCCGGAGTTAAAAGAAGAAGAAACTACATTAAGTTATGTTTTTCTTCAGTCCCTTGGCACTAGTTGGAAAATCCAGACAATCAAGACAATTATGTGAGAAAATTGTCTGAAATGATCAATGTAAAGAAATTATTCCAGATAAGTTTCATTGATGTATTTTGGCTTCACATCAAGCACATTTTTCCAATATAAAAATACTACATTATAGAGGTGCAGGAGCTGTGCTACTTTTGGACTTCTTGCAAACCATCAGAAAAGAAAGTGAAGAAATACTTGATTTATCCACAACACTTTAAGTGTGTACACCCAATGCAGACAATAAAAATTCACAGTGATTGTATCTTTTAAATATTGTGTCTGTCATAATTTAGCAGACATACAAAAATCATTCTGTTTGTCTTAGCAAGGAGATAAAATTAGGTACTCAAAAATTTTTCTAGGGCTTGCATCACGATGTTCAGAGGTTTTCAGGGGTGGCCTTCAGGAAATCAGGGGTGACAATTAAATGCCATGTCATGATAGCTTACAGTACAGTGCCCTCAATTTGAAACTGGAGATTGACAGTGAGGATGATACACACCTCATGTCTACAGTCAGACAGAGCAAATGAATACATAAATAAACAAATTAATATAAATAAATAAATACAAAGACTTCAATTCAATTCTGCTCTTCAAGTTTTTCATGGAAGATCCCCTTGTCGAATTTAAATCCTGGAGCAAAAGAATCTAGAAATACCTTTTTTTTTCAGTTTCAGAGAAACAAGGACAACATTATAGGACAGAGGTGACGTTCTGTATCAACAGAGAATGTCCCATCACATGTTCATTGGCATAATTCTTTTTTCTTTCTTTTAGTGGAACTAAGGATTGAACTCAGGCCCTTGTACTTGCTAGGGAAACGCTTATTCTACTAAGCCATCTCCCTGGTCCCTGATTAGCTTAATTCCTAATACTGTACTTTTTCATTGGAGACAGAAGGTACACATAATTTTTTAGGGTTTGGTAAACATTTAGTTTCCTTCTTAAACTCATCTGGTCATCCCCAGCATATATTTTAAGCAAGAAAATGCTAAATTATAATGCTTCCTCACCTGGTGTCACGTGTTAGTATTACATTTGAGTTGTTTAAAACCTCCTTACCTACCTGAACTCAGTGAAGCCGACTTACACTTCTCTATTTCACTTTCCTTCTACTATGAAAGTGGGAGAATGAGTTATAAAATTTGGTGAGCCCTTCCCCTAACAACAAACCAAATTAATACAGCCACTTTTCTCTTGGGTTGCATTCTATACACGAAAATTAATGTGTTTTCAATCTGAGTTGGTGGTTTTCTTGATAAAAGAAACTGTCAGTTTTATTGAATCATTCATGAAATTGATTTCAATCTTGTAGAGCATGCCTCCATCTTCAAAGGCTTAATTCGGTTATTTGTGGATGGACTTCATGCAGTTTTCAAAATATATTATCTCTCTCCATTTTAATGAGCCCAGAAGCCTATACAACGAATACATTTCGGTAGTGTCATTCTGAACAGTTCAGGACACACAATTTGAGAATTTTTGGTAGCCAATTTCTATGTATATCCTCAAAATTTTCATTTATCTGATCATTATAAGGTGATTCTCTGTAACTACAAATATTTGTTAATATACAAATCTACACTAAAATAAAATCATTGTCCCAGATCTGTTTTTCTCTTCAATCTTGAGAGGAAAAATGCCAATAATTGTGGGCAAATTTCTAGCATAGATAAACTAGAAGTTCTGACATATATTCAAAAGAAACAACTATAAGTTAATGTTATTTTACTTTAATTATGAAGAAAACTTTCAATTTAATTATCCAGTTTTAAACTGCATAGTATAATTTCTTAAGTTTAGTTGGAATGCAAACTATATTCTATATCTATCTGAATTTTTGAGCATAATTATAGCTTTATGAATGTTTTTATTATAAGAGAGTTTAATTTCAAAATAATTTATGATGCAGTTTTGTGCTAAGATTTCCAAAGAAATCTCTCTCTCTCTCTCTTAGTACCAAGGATTGAACTCAGGACCTGGTGCTTGCCAGACAGGCACTTATTCTGCTGAGCTATCTCCCCAGTCCATGACTATCTTTTTTTTCTTTGACAAGATCTCACTAGGTAGTCCAGACTGGCTTTGCACTCACAATGTAGCTGAGACTGGTCTTGAACTTGTGATCTTAAGGCTTTTCAGTGCTGGTATTATGAACATATGCCACCATGTCTGGAAAAAGAATAAATTTTGATCTTATTTTTATTTAAAAAATTAAAATATGAATCGTATGCGTATAAGTCATGCATTTCTGGACAATCATATTATACCTGGTTTTAATCTTTCAGTGTTTTTTCCTGCACTTTCTAATATAATTTTTATAATTAAACATACTAGCTTTCAGATAAGAATTAGTTTTCCTCAGAAGCACAAAATACCATTCCTCTTTAAGATTCCCATCGTTTGGGCAGTGGCAGAGCTGGTAAGTGCAGTGGCTATCTCGCAGGCCACTGCAGCTGTAATTTAAGGGTGGCAGCACCTGTTGCAAGACTTGCAACAGCCTAGTGGTTTTCCCAGACCTCAGTTAGTCCTACTGATGAGGATCCCAAGCAGCGTTAGAGGAGCTAAGACTTTATTTTATTTGTATTTTTTCTGTACTCCAAGGAAGGGTCTACAGGGTGCTCAGGGTCTCACTACTAGATCAGACTCGGTGATCCCCCTGTTTATAACCTCCCCAGAGCTGGGACTGCAGGCCACCACACCCAGCCTCTGCTGCTGTCTCAGCGCCTCAGGAGCAGGCCAGCACGGCAGGCCCAGGGTTGAAATTCCCAGCCCCTGCACCTGCTTGCAGGTGCTTTAATCTACTGAGCTATTTGGCCAGCCCAAGATTTTGGAACAGAAACCAGATATGCACAGTATTATTGTCAAAGAGCCTACTGACACATTCTCCTTGGGAATTACTATGATGGTGTTGCTGATGCAAAAACTTCTCTAAAACTCAACCCCTGTAATATCCCTGCTATGCTGAGAAATGGGAGATGTGAATACCATGAAAAAAAATGCTGCTGCTCTAGAAACTTCTTCAGAAGGACAAAAATTAGATGATACAGTTGCTAGATGTCAAGAAGCATAGAATGGATCAGAGTCTGAGGTGAGGACACCGTTAAAAACTGAATATGACTGGTAACAGAATCTCAAGCAATCGTAACACTTATGATTAAGAATGTTCAGAAACATGATTTAAATGTGGGCTTTTCAGAAAAAGAATTGTCTGCTTTGGCTGTGAGATGGGAAGAGCTAGAGGGGGAGGAGAGGTGCCTCTGCCCAGACAGCTCCTAGCAGATGTAAAGAACCTAGATGCATCTCCATTTCATTATACAAGAAATTGGGATAAATTGGTTGGTGAAATCAAAAAAAGAAGAGAAGAATGTGAAGTTGGAGGGAGATCTAGCTTTAAACAAGCTATTTCAGCAGATTTGTTCAGAGGGCTCTGATGAAGTCAAATGTGCCATGAACATGTGATTTATGGAATTAGTGGTACAGTGCTGAGCACCAACTGGTCTGATATAGGTAAAAGGAAAGTTGAAATCAACCCTCCTGATGATATGGAATGGAAAAAATACTAAATAAATTTTCAGTCTCTGTAAAAATAAAATAAAAAATTCCATATTATAACAATCAGTTTTTGACTAAAGCATATAATACTTCTTCGGGAAAGCATTATTTTAACAAATTATGCTGTGACAATCATTTATGCAGATGACAAGAAAATTTACTTTGATGAATGCTTCATGCTATATAAAATGTAAACTCAAGGATTAGGCAAAGATGTTCTACATAAAATAATAAAAGCTTAATCCCATAAAGCAGCAATTCATAAATTGAACTTCATCAAAATTTAAAACATCTGCTCACTAAATACTGTTACAGGTATAAAAAGTCATGAAATATTTGGAAACAATATATGATATATATAAATGTATATTTTAATGTCAATAACCCAATTAAATATTAGGCTAGAGAGAGAAAGGGAGAGACAGTGATAGATAGAGGCAGAGAGAGGGAACAGAGATAGACAGACAGAGAGAGAAAAAGAGACAGAGACAGAGAAACAAATAGAGAGACAGAGACAGAGAGACATACAGAGAGAGAAACAGAAGCAGAGAGAAATAGAAAAAAGAGACACAGAAACACACACACACACACACAGACACACACACACAGAAACAAAAAGATAACAAGCATGTGAGAAGACTTCATTAGCCAAGTAATCTTAATACCTTTGAAATCTTTAGAGCAATTTTAAAGCTTATAAATACATAGAAAAACATTTAATGAAATTCATTCAGTACTATTTCTTTTCACTTTCAGAATTTAAAAACAAAATAAATACTGAAGTTTAAAGCTATCATAGGCTACAACTATACGTTTATAAACATGAGTGAAATTTTAAAATGTTGAAGTCTGAAACTCTCTAGAAATGTGAAATGATATAAGCACTTCAGAGATGAGCTTGACAGTTTCTTAAAATGTCAAACATACACTTGTCACACAATCTAACCATTTCTCCTTTTAAGTATTACTGAAAAGAAATTAAAGCAAATGTTCATTAAATATTTGTACATAAATATTCATAGAGACTTTATTTGTAGTAGTCAAAACTTTAAACAACCTAACTGACCATCTACAGGTGAATGGGTAAACAAACCATAGTATATTCAGTGCTTATATAGGAATAGATTACTTGGCAACAAAATTAAATGAATTATTTACACATCCAACAGTACAAATGAATGTCAAAATAACTAGATGAAACCAAACAAAAGGAATACATACTGTTTGACTCCATTTACTCAGAACTTAAGAAAATGCAAAATATTCTCCAGAAATAGGAAGCACACAGTGGGTTCTTTGCATTAAGAGACAGAGAAGGGAGCCAGCCAGAGAGCTGAGCAGATTAAAGCACCTGCTTAGGCAGACACAGGGATCAGGGTTGTAGCCCAGGTGTGCCGTGTCAGCCCTGCCCCCAGGGCATGCTGAGATGGTAATTGAGATTGGGCAAGGTGGCACTCACCTGTAATCCCAGACTTTGGGAGGCTGAAGACAGGAGGTTCACTACAAGTCTGATCTGTGTAGTGTGACCCTGTAGACCCTGTGCTAAATACAAAGAGACAGAGACAGAGAGAGAGAGAGAGAGAGAGAGAGAGAGAGAGAGAGAGAGAGAAAGAGTGAAAGAATCAAAAAAGGACATGAGGGTAGTGGGTATGTTTATTGTCTTAATTTTAGTGATTTTTCAGTGGGTATGCATATCAATATATCATGCCTATGTAACGAGTAAATTCTATTCTTTAAGTTCATGTATTGTCTTAAATGGAGCAGAGGTCATATGCTCAGGGTATTTGAGACAGGCAAGAAGAGTGGGATCATTGCAACTTTAAGACAGGTAAAAAGAACAAAATCATGAGTCTTTTAAATTCTTTATCAGAATGCAGGCACTCAGAGATCTTCATGGTGACCATTCCACTAATAAAGTTTCATTCTTAATTTATTTAAGGTAATGTTCTAAGAATAATATTTCTAAGGAAATACATCCTACATACCATTACATGAACAGCTATAAGAAAAAATAGTTTGCCTTGATATTATTTCTTATGCATAGTCTAAAAATGAACTGAGTAACAAGTACCAAACTATCTTTTTGTAAACAGACTGAAAGGAGTGAATTTGGCAAGGTGCTTTGACTTTCCTATTTCTTATCTCATTTCAGCTATAACAAGATTTTTAAAAAGTTCTTAGATTTAAATGTTTTTAATATGAACATTTTTATTATCAGATATAACATAAATTAACATTAGTTTTTGTATTAAAGTCTGGAGTTCAAATAATAGATACAAACCTCATGGCCCTTTTTAATACCCCCCCAAAAAATAAGCTTTGGGAAAAATCCAGACCCCTAAAAGTCTCTGCCCTTTTGAGGTCTCATAGTTATCTTTTCCAGGACACGGTGGTAGCCATCCATGCTTTCTCCAGATATGGAGTCACTCCTTCTTCCAGAACTAGGAAAACACCTTTGGTGACCATCCAGTCTTCAGGGACATTTTCTACAAAATTCCGAGTAGGGAGGAGTAATCACTGATTATTGCATTAGGTCTCATTACTAAGCATTCCAGGGTAGTACGACATAAACGTATGAGTGTGTCTACACTGAAGTAAGATTCTTGGGGTAAGTTAAATAGATTCACTGTAAACCCCTCCCCAGATAGAAACTGTACCTATTCCTACCTACAAGTAAAGGGCAATCAGGAGTGGTGGCATAGTAACAGGTTGAGGGATCCTCTGGTCTAGAGATAGCTGTTTCTATGCTTTAATTTAGCACACAGCTTTGCACCACAGTGTATTCTTGGAGAAGGAAGACTCAGCATTTGTTCTACAAGTACTCGCAGTGCTTCAGAACTGTGAAGGTCCAAAGCCTACAAGAACTTCCAGTTCTCACTACAAGTCAGGAAAGAATCTGCCTCTGTCATCCAGCCATTCAGATATTAGCTACCTGCAGCTTCTCAGAAAGTAGATTTGATAATATTTGAGATTTAAATTTAATAGTTATGCTTCTATGAAAAGATCTTTCCTATCTTCTTTGCATTTAAATTTACTACTTATCCCCTTTTCAAGGTGAATTGAATGAAATAATATGGTATTAAGTCAGAGGCAATTTATGTATGGCATAATAAAGATCTTGGATTTCAGAAATGTGACAGCAGAATTCTTCCAAGAAAAGACCAAGAACTCTTTATTTTTCATGGTCATCCAAAAAAAATTAAAAGAAAGACCAAAGGAAGGAAAAGAAGATAGGGAGAAAAGGAGGGAGAAGAGATAAAGAGATGGGGAATGGAGAGAGAGAAAGAAGGAGAGAGACAGACAGACAGAAATAGAGACAGAGACAGAGACAGAAACAGAGACCACAAGACTGCTTTCCCAGATCCCTGTGCTGCAGTGGTCTGTCCTGTCACTGCTGTTACTTCTACTGTGCTGACCACCAGTCTTGGACCTTGCACTTTCCAAGCAGGCTCTTGTGCTGCTGAGCTATGTCCCTAGCCCACTCTTATCCTTTTATCTCTTTCAATTATCTTGATTTTTTAAAGCGTCTTTCAATTATCTTTAACAAAAGAGGCTCTGTTTTAGCCTGGACTTCAAATTTTCTAAATCCCTGCCAAAAAGAGGATGAATAGAAACCAAATAAAGCTTGCAGTAGTACGTCCAGGGCTGGCAATTTCTCACATGTGGTGTAACTTAACACTAAATAATTCAGAATTTGGGACATGTGGTGAAAAGAGCCAGATAATTGGAAAACTTTGGGCTTGCACTTCTAGGTCACATCATCCCATGTGGAGTGGAAATAATGTCAGGACAGGAAATGAGGATATGGGGAAGGGAAACATGATCTTTCTTTTCTCTGAAATTGAGAGCTTTGTTGCCTGAATATTGGCACATAGAATTTGTAGAAAACTGATGCTGGAAAGTCAGATGGGAAGACTTTGCTTCATCAATCAGGGAAGTATCCCAGGGTACCCTGCCCAGGTCTTGTATAAGCCTCCCTTTCTTTTTTACATCTAAAATTAAATCTAAGTCTCTATAAAAGCACAGCAGAAGTCCTAGCCATCCTTAGATGATCTTAGTAAGACTACAAGTAAGAAAACTGGTTTATATGCAAAGGCAAAGAACGCTGGGGTTCACATAACAATGCTAGGTTCTGGGACCATGGTTTTGAACATAGAAAAGATCTTGGAATGATCAGTGACTTAACAGAGCTGAAACATACTGTCCACGGGAAACAAAGTGATTCTCTCTACAGAGCTCAGGAAAAATGAGAGCTGCAGATAGAAGCTGGAATCCAAAGCAGAGCCAAGCAAGAGTGACAGAAAGAGGGATGGCGCACAGGTTGCATATGTAGCTCGTCAGGGGACCAATCCCTCTGCCATCCTGTTCAAACAAAGCCATGGCCCTACCTTTCTTCCTGAAATTTCAGGAAAGTTGTTCCATGTAGAATCTGTATCTGAAAGGTCCTGTCTTAGAAAGCCAGAGGTGAGTTCAGCACTCTTGCCTACAATGGAGCTCTCTCCACCCACTGTGAAAAGCTGATGCTCCCTGCTTAAGGCAGGAGACTGGAATATTTAGAAGACTAGAAACTTTTTCTGGTGAAAAAAAAAGAGGCAAACAACGTGGGAATCCTTTATTATCATACTTTGTAATACAAATGCAAAACTTTACTGCCTCAGACATCAGAAATGAAGTAAATCAGAAGACAGACATTGGAGGAAAACCTCCTATGTTTAAAAAAAAGTACTCAAAAGACACTATTGTCTCTACAGTGGCTCAAAATATGATGGGAACACATGGAGAAGAAAAACTTGCAAACTAAAATTGGCCCTCGAGGATCAGCCAGATAGCTCAGCGGACTAAAGCGCCTGCTTAGGCAGAGCTCAGCAACAGGGGTACGATCCCATGCATGCTGTGCAGTCCCCGACCCTGGGGCAGGCTGCAACTGGACTGGATGGTGCACAACTGTAATCCCAGTGATTGGGAGGCCAAAAACAGGAGAATCACTTTGAGTCCGATCTATGTAGTGAGACCCTGTAGGCCCTGTCCTAAATAGATAGGTAGGTAGGTAGGTAGATAGATAGATAGATAGATAGATAGATAGATAGATAGATAGATAGATAGATAGATAGATAGATAGATAGAATTAGCCCTTGAAAAGCAGTAGAAAATGTTAGATTCATGAAGAAAATACATGATGCCATTTTTGAAAGGTCAAGCAAGATGGGGAAATCACACATAAGCAAATTTAAATTTCAAAACAGTGAGACAATAAAATTAATAAAACCCACACAATAGAATAAAGTAATAAGGAGATAACCAACAGGACAGAAATAAGTTGTCCTGTATAATAATTGGATTGGTTACCCAGAGTGGCAGCAGTGTTACCATTTCAGAAGCGCTGGACATCAGAGGTTCTATAGTAAGATGAGCAAAAACAAACACAAATCAGCCTGACCCAAATCCAAGATCATTCAGCCACATGTGAGATCTGTGGCTTAGAGAACTTTCTTTCAGCTTAAGCCAGCTCTCTGCTAGCCACGTGAGCACGGCGCTACACTGGATTCTCTCCTATGGAACTCCCTGAAGAAGACTGCAGCCACCACTCAGGCCTGTGGAACTTTCCTCAAAGAACAGGGCTACACTGAATTACCACCGGCGTCATCCACTTTTTATTTTCCTTCCTGTCCTAAGTGACTCTTTGGAACCTTGTGATCTTCATTGCCTTTCTTAGGGACCCAGGCTCCAACAGAAATTCTACCACTGAAGCATCTTTTCCTGGCCATGTTAGAAGAATAATATAGTACATAAGAGGTGGGTAGAATTCATATATTAACCAGGAAAAAGATGAAAAATGTTTCAAGACAAGGAAAGTAGAAATTACTCACTAGATGGTTCTGTTTCACTGATAAGAAAATTGTGGGCGGAAAACTGACATTTCATTTATAAAAGCAGTTAGCCTTTTATTTCTAAATGACAAGCACAGAAGAATAACACTTGCCCAGAAGCATAATACCTCTCCAACTTCTTTGAGGAACAGGCTTATTCCTACACCCTAATGAAGTACTTTATGAGCAAAGCTAGACATATATACTTTCCAGGAAATCCATTTGAATCTTTCCCTATATTAATAATTCTCTTTCTGTCATGAATTCTTTCAAGTGTATTATCATTACTACAGGTTAAATGGTCTTCATAGTCTTAAGACAATACTCTCACAGAATGCAATTTTTCCTTCACTTCTATTGGTTGGAAAGCTGCCTACATATCTAAGAGTATGTTCTACTCAGGATATATACAACCTATATCTAAATTGTTCCTTAATTAGAGGTAGAAATAATGCTTTATTTAAAAAGGTTTTATTAAATGTATCT
>PVKA01029629.1:12790-28209 GCA_004027165.1 Ctenomys sociabilis
TTTTTTTTTTTTTTTTTTTTTTTTTTTTTTTTTTTTTTTTTTTTTTTTTTTTTTTTTTTTGGTGGAACTGGGGATTGAACTCATGCCCTTGCACTTGCCAGGGAGGCGCTTATTCCACTGAGCCATCTCCCCAGCCCTAATTTTACTCATAAAGAGGAGCCAAACTATCAAGGAATCACAAAGTTAGTAGTAGTCTAGTTTTTTTTTTTCATTTTTTAAATTGTAATATTGAATTTGTATTGATTTATTTATGGCAAAAAAAATAGCAAAAGCTAAGACTTTGTTTTAGCCAATTGAATATTTACCTCCAGTTGAATGAAATATTTTAAATATTGAGGTTCACAATATGAAGAAAATGCACAGAGCTTTGAAATCTTAATTTGCAAATCTCAAAATTACCAGCCTAATATTTCCAGTTCTAAACTCTATCCTTTCTTTTACTTGAAAGAATGCTGAGAAAATTTCATAACTTGTTTTTTTTTTCTTCCCACTCAGTTCATTTCTGTGCCTTTCTTAAGCAATTCCTTTGAAAATCAGAAACTCAGCATTGTTCTTTGTCTTGCTGAAAAGAATCCTCCTCCCACAATTGTTCTTGGATTAGAAATGCTGATTATGGTTTCTCTCATGAGGTTGTATTAGATGTATCTTTCCATAGCCTTTTAAAGGTTCAAAAACAAAAATAACATGATTTGATACAACAATTTTAAAAGGAAGGCATTTAGAAAGTTTTACTCTTGGGAAAGTGGAAGGCCATTTTTTTAAGATTGTTAAGCACTTGACAGGCATATTATTGTTGTTTTCCACTTGAAGGCGGTCATTCGCGGTAAAGTGAGATCTCTCCTGAACCTTTTTGTTTGCAAACCGTTAATCTGCCTGGCCTCTTAATTACCCAGTTCATTTTACAGACAAGAATAATTCCCTCTGCTTAATGAGCTGTACAAGTTTTATTATGAATGAAATACCTAAGACTTCTCTAGCACTTGTCCTAGTATGGTGAGATTTTAACCCTTCCAGGTGCCAGAACCCAATAGTCCAGTAGTCTATGTCTTCCTTCACAATGATCATCCTGATGTTTTGAATGAAAATTTTATATTGACATATTATTAATTTTTATACAATGAATGTATAGTATTGCTTTGTAAAGAAATTGAAAAATAATTCATAGCTAAGAGAAGGTAGATAGAGATAGAGATGATAGAGATGATACATAGATACAGATATAAATATATTGTATTGGAAATTTGCTATTTGTTTAGTTTTGGGTTAAAATGGAGGGATTTCTATATGAAAAGCTTTAAGAAGTATGGCTCAAAATTGGAGGAGTTAAAGGAAGACTTATGATACTGGAATCCAGTGTGATGGGGATCCTGAAGGAGAAAAGCATGAACTCAGGTTCATATCCAGATAGAAACAGGATGCTAGAACTCAGAAAAGTTCCTGCTATAAACTGATTCAGCTATTCTTGAGGGTAGTGTCATTGGGTCCTTGATAAGTGATAGCAAAGGTTCCATCCCTCATGCCAACTCTCTTGTCCCCAGACCCAAGTAATTGTTCATAATGCCGTTCTGGCTTATGTCTAGATACATCCCCCAAAGACTCATTTGGCCCTAGGGGAGGGCTTTCCAGAGATGGCTGGATCTCAAACATGTGATGCTGGAACCAAGAATGTGGTGTCATGACAGAGTCATGCTGGGATTAAGGGTGACACATCCGGATAGAACATGAGAGACAGAAAGAGAGCAGCCGTTGTTGCTGCTTGGCGCATTTGCTACCTCTACCTGCCATGTGCCATTTCTCCTCCGTAACACCTCTCTGTCGTTCCACCCTGCCTTGGAGCCAGCTGATTATGGAGCCTCTACAAGCTGAAGAAGAATGATTTGATTTCTTTCTTTCTTTTTGCAAAACTGGGGTTTGGACTCAGGTCCTTGTGCTTACCTGGGAAGCATTTATTCCACTCACCCATTTCCCCAGCCCCAAAAATGGACTTTTCAACAGTTAACTTAGAGCATCGTGTATTTCATCTCAGCAATGAAAGAGAACTCAAGATAGATGCCAAGGGTGACTGTAAGGACATAAATATGACTGTCCTATCCTGCAGTAGCATTCAAATGCCTGTAATGTATAACATCCTTTGCTTCAATTAGAATCGCCTTCATAGTGATGTCCATGTGCTCTAGCACATCTGTTTGTATTATCACATTTAGAAATTTGTAATGTTCTTTTAGAATCTGCCTAGTGCATCTTAGAATTCCCAGCTATGTATTTGCTGAGTGCTCTGGTCATTACAGATGTCCAAGGGGGCCTGCCAGTTAGCTCAGTTATTTAAGCACCTGCTTATGCAAATGCAGTCAGGCTCGGGATATCATGTCAAGGTTTGATCCCCCCTCTACATGCCTTACCAGACCCACCCTTAAGGCAGTTTGAGCCAGCCAAGAAAAAAATCCTTCTCAACTTTTAAGAGCCAACCAAATAGCTTAGGGGATTAAGGCCCCTGCAAGCAGGCCCAGTGGCTGAAGTTTCATTGCTGGGCTTGCTATGCCAGTCCTGCCCCCAGGACATGCTGAGATGGCAGTTGACACTGGGCATGGTGGTACACACCTGTAATCCCAGCATTTGGGAGGCTGTAAACAGGTGGATCACTACAAGTCCGATCTAGTAGCGAGACCCTGAACACACTGTAGACCCTTCCCTAAAATGCAAAAAATAAAAATAAAAAAATAGATGTCCAGTAATTCTGAGTAAGAGAGAAGATAGATAAAAACAAATACATAAGAGACATTGTTTAGCAAGCTATTATGAACTTTCCTTTTCCCAGGCATAAAAAGCAGTATTTATTTATATTTGCTGACTTGAAGTTACCTAATGAATGATATTCCTCCAACATACTTTAGGACTAACTGAAGGAAACCCTAAAAATAGAGATTAAAGTCTTCCTAGAGGACATAAATGGTAGCAAAAGCTATCTTTCTACTGTACGCCAAAGGTACCCCAGGGCCATGAGTTAATTACATCTCAAGGAAACACAAAATTTCAATAAACCAGTATTATTTGGAGAGTACTTTATGCTTACATTTTTTCTAAGTCAGTGATTCTCAAATTTCACTCCACTTAAGAGTCACTTAAAAAACATTCATTTAAACAACAAATTGCAAGGGGATTACGCTTCAGGGTTCTAGGCAGGGCAGTTATGGCACATTTTTTGATATATGACTCGACATTGCATCAAGAGGCAGAGTTGTTACAATAGATACTGAGCAAATAGTGTTCTCCTTCTTCATATGGAAAGTTGGCCTCTTCAAAGAGAAATAACATGCATGAAATTCAATAAAAATTTGCAGAAAACAAACTAATCATTATGAGTGGTGAAGCATAGGCGCCAGTCTGAGTTCATAGTGCCTTTGAACACCTACCCCAGTGGTAGGTGGACCACAGCATTTGGCTGGAAATGGATAGCGTCTGGATCAGGACATCGCGGGAACACAGATGTGTGTTTTGGCTTGGAAAACACCAGAGCTGTATCAAATCCTTTTCTATTATAAGGTCGTGGTAAGAATGCTGTAACCCTTACAAATCTGACAAGTCTTTCTGATTTCAGGCAATCAATCTTGTAGCCTGAAATTTTCAGCATTGTATTTAGGAAAGGAGCATTACAAGTGTAAAGTCTTAACAGCTTCAAGCTTGCCAAAAAGTTGATTTATTTGAAAATGAAAAAAGAAAACAAAAATCCACTTCTCTCATCCTTCAATATACATAGGAAGGCCTTGGAGAAGAACTGAGTGTGGGCAAGAGTTATGCTGAGTGTAATCAATCAAAGACAGGGCAGATGTCACCCAAATTCAGCTCCCAGGGATACAGTTAGTGCTGGTGAAAGGCACCTCAAATGTGATTGCCACTCTGGGAACTTGTTATCTTTCTTTTCCTTTTGCATTTAGTACAGTCTACAGAGTCTCACTACACAGATTGGACTCCTAGCGATCCTCCTGTTTTCAGCCTTCCAAGCACTGGGATTACTGGCATGCACTACCGCACCCAGTCTCATTCACATTTCAGCACACCCCAGGGGTGGGACTGACAGAGCAGGCTGCAGATTGAACCCCAGTCTCGGGACTTCTGGCTCTTTCTCTCACCATACCTGCCAATGCAAGAAAGTTACTGGGGTATAAAAGTCAATCATCAAAGGGAGCACTTCACTGTTAAAAGCCATATGTTTTAAATGAACAATGAATATTGTTATTGTTAAAAAATATTTTTTTTCAGGAAAAAGCAAAAGCAAAAAGCTAACATTTGTTGAGTCAGATTACTACTTGGTGCAAGACATGCATATGAACTCATTGTGGAAAGGAAGGAGTTAACTATTCCAAGAATTTGCTGGAAAATAAATTATGCTCATTGCAATAATGTAACACTTTGCTGATAATTTTTCTCATAGACATTAGTCATGCCATAGTGCCTAACCTTTGAATGTTTCTCTTTATAATTGTTCCTGTTAAAGATAAAATGCTGGCTAATTCAATAGTAGGGAAGAGCAATTAGACAATCAACAAATCATTCTCTTCGTACTTTCATTTCAAAAGCTCTGTGTTAATTTGAGTAATGTTTCATGCTTTGATCAGAGCTATTAGCAGATGGCTTTATTTTATGAAAGACAAGAGCACATCTAAAATGTCAATATGTTTGTGAATTCCAAGCCTAAGTTGCATTAATTAATGTCTATTAATAAGGTATAAATTCCTAGTTAAATACTTATTTGATCTGTGAAAAAATGATTAATTTAGCTTTTGTCAAGGTTCTTTTGGGTATGAGTATCAGAGACCCACTCCAACCAGCTGAGGCAAAAGCAAGGTGTGTACTTGATGCCTGCAATTTTGTCTTTATATACATTTTCCAGGTTTTCTTGTCTACTGTGTATGCAGAACAGTGCTGCTTCCACCCCCAACATGCCTTGAGTTTTAATATCAGCATCAAAAGTTATACCCTTTCTGAGTCACAAATCTACATCGGTAGAAGAGAGTCCACTGGGCCAGTAATTTTTTCGTAGTTCACTCCATACTCTTCCAGTTCCTCTGGAATCAGAACTGGACACTGTAGTAGAGATGATAGTCAGTATCTTAAAAAATAGCTTGCAGACCACTGAACAAAAGTACTACATCTGCACACTGCAAGATTTCAATAAGAGCAAAATCAGTTGAAAAATCTAAGAAATAAATATTCAACTATTTAATTATATATTTATTTTAAATTAATTTTACTTACATATTTTACACAAATATTCAATTGTTTTTCTATTGAAGGAAATATATTAGCTGTCATCTGGTATGCCCTAACAGTATCCAGGTACTGTACCGAGTATTTAAAATATGTTATTTAACTTAATTCTCCTGTTCATTATGTTCATGTAAATCTAGCATCCCTGTCCTCTTTTATATCTAAAATTGTGTTTAAAAACCCTCTCAAAGATAAGAGCTCTGAGAAGTGTGTGTGAGCATTTCCTGATTCTCAGACCTTTGCTAATTAAGCTGTCCTCCTGACTTTTATTTCACATTCATGCGTGGGCATGAATCCAGTATCTTTGGAAGACTCTGGGTAAGGGAGATGCAGCTCAGTTTCATACTGGTTCTAAATTGTGCTGCAGTTACTTGGATCACCTACCATCCACTTGCAAATTTGACTATCAACCATCACTACCAGCCCAGAGCATTCACAGAGTATGGGAAACAAAGGAAAAAATAAATATAAAGGAAAGCATTTGTCTTGTGACACCCAAGCACAGGCACCTTCAGGACAGTCACCCAGTATATGTTGTCACTTAGTGTTTTCCCATCTATTCTACAATCCTTTGTAAAATATGGATGCCAGTAAATTACATGCCTACATACTGAAGATCTGTTTTATTTAGCCTTCTCAGCTCTTTAAATTATACTGGAGCCCATCTAGTCAGCCAAAGGAAAAGCACAGACTCTTGATAATCCTGCGAGAGATAACTACACCATGAATTAATGAGAGTTGGCATAATGGTTATTGGGTTTATTTTTGAATCCTTACTAATGGGGTAAAAGAAATGTTTTCAGTGCAACATCTCAAATATTTATTGAACACTATTAACATTTAATAGGCATTTTATGCATATATCTAATGCTGCTTTGCATAGTGTCGTGGCTAAATTTTTTTTTTTCTAGTTTAGCATTTTCTTAGCTGAAAAGCCAAATAAGCAGGAATCCATAGCAAAGCAATCATGAAAATGCACTGGACAGCAAATAGATTAAGGAAGTGGAAGGATACATCCTGGTCACCATCTTCATAGGCTTCATTTTCCCTGAGATCAGTAAGATCTTTGTCACTGTCATCAATTTGTTCAATAAGTATTCATACGTACTAGAAAATGTGCTAGGTCCTTGGGAATCCAGCAGTAGAAACAAAAAGAAATGGCTACTCCCTTTGTGGAATTTCTTGGAGGTATATTCTTCAGTCCCTATCAAATCCATGAAGATTTCTGATTCATTTAAAGTACACACAATTGTCTCAGTTTGGTCTTTCTTGTACATCCCTGTGCTCTTTTAAAAAATCTAGAAACCACCCGAGTTGTTCAAGTCTTATTTTCATGGAGAAAGAGGAAAGCTCTCCACAGCTTTTCCTTCTGGGTTTAGAAATGTTTATTTTGCACTTTCTGTGTTGAGGGTAAGATAAGCCTGAGTTATTCTAGAAACTATGTATGGATAGAGGGAGAGGTTTATCAGCCTTCACTATACAGAAGTGCCCACTCCTCCTGCTTTCGTTAACTGTGAAATGGCTCCTGTATTTTTTTCCTTCATATCTAGTCTCATCAAAGCCACCACTCCCTCAAAGGGACTGCACACTGCGATTCTTGAATGTAACAGTAATTAATGAATCCAAGCCATAAAAAGGGAACTATAGGTATCTATCATCTGATGGTTCATCACTGCATTCCTGGTGCCTAGCATGGTGCATAGTACATTAATCTTATGTTAAAGAACAAATCAGTGGACTCAAGGTGATGTATCCATATACAACCATTTGCTGGATTCATGGTTTCTAGATAGCTCTTCATAGGCTCCCAATTTCTTTATTCATATATATATATATATATATATATATATATATATATATATATATATATATATATATGATGGGATGTGCAGAGTGTATAGGCTCTCACTGTATAGATCAGACTCATAGTGATCCTTCAGTTTACAGCTTCCCAAGTGTTGGGATTACAAGCACACACCACCACACCCAGTCTCAATCTCTGTCTCAGTACTCCCTGGAGGAGGGACTAGCATGGCAGTCCCAGGGATCGAACCCCTGGCCCCTGTGCCTATTTGGAGGCACTTTAATTTGCTGAGCTACCTAGCCCCCCAATTTCAACTGATTTCCCATGCCATTTTTATTCTTTCTTCCCAAAAACTGTTGTACTTTGTGTTTTTATTGATTTATGAGTTAGGTAATTATTTAGATGCCTATACCTATGTTATATCCATTTGGTGCCCAGCCTCTACAATGACTTTGTAATTTATTTTTCTGTTTTGTTTTCTTCATGAAATATCTATATTCTTTTTGTTACTGCCTTATTTTTTCAATGATATCTACTTTTGACCCATTAGTAACTAGTCCTTTAAAGTTAAGCATATATATATATATATATATATATATATATATATACATATACATACATACTGTGGCTACACAGTCTATCATATCACATAGATGGAATATGAAAAATCACTTTGAAAAGGGACAGTGCAGGAGATAGTGCATGTTCACCAGGAAGGGTTTGTGGTGTGACTCAAGTGTCTTTGCCTACCAGAGTTATGGGAAGACATTCAGCTAGCAGCACAAACCCGCAGAATCCCAGACTCGTGTCTTGTTATTTTCCACATGTATATCGGTTGATTTCCTGTAAAACAGTCCGGCAGCTAGAAAGGTGCAGCACTATTTCTCACACATATATCTCACCTCTATATCTCACGGTATATATCTCCAGTGAACCCGATGAGGTTAGGGAACTAAGCTTACATGGAGAAGCAACCTCAGGAAACTCTGCTCTGAATGAAAGCAGGGATAATTGAAATAAGTTCTCTGCTACAAACCATGTGTTTGAATCTTTCTTTTGCTCTTTTAGTAGGAAAGATTTTTCTCTAAAATACAACCACTTATAAATATCAACAGAGGGCCAGAGAGATAACTTAGTGGACTAAGATTCTGCTTGGCAAGTGCAGGGACAAGGGTTCCATATCCAGTCCCACATGCCATGCTGGCCCTGTCCCCAGGATGTGCTGGGCCAGTGTCTGACTCTGGATATGGTGGTACATGCCTATAATCCCAGTGCTGGGAAGGCTAAAAGCAGGAGCATCACCATGAGTCTGAGCTGTGTAGTGAGACCCTGTTACAAATACATAAATGAAAAAAACAAAACAAAACAAAAAATACCAACAAAACTTGAAAACAAATTAAAATTCTTGCTCTTAACAGGAATAAAACAAATAATTCTTTAATATCATTAATTTTTCTGTCAATTTTCATGTTTTTCTTATAAGTACTATACAATTTTATTTATAATTTTATCTGAATTGAGATAAGCTTCCTATCTTAAAATTGGGTAGGACAGCTACTAAACCTGTTCAAGTCTATCAGCTCTTCCCTCTCCATTCTAATATAATTTACAGAGAAAAAACAAACCATTCACTTGTAAGATTTTAACAACTGTTAGGATTTTATTCCTAAGTAAACACATTGAATATAAGCATTTGATTACTTTTAGAAAATAATCACTTGAGTCACTGTCTATACAGGCCATTTAAAAATTATAATTTCCAATTTTATGTCCTGTAGATTCACTTTAGTGAAACATACTTCACAATTATTTAATAAAGAATTTTAATACTGGATTAAATATCTTCATGTGGCCAAATGTTTAACATGTCCCCTGGAACTTTTCTTCTAAACATACAAAAGCACATTACTATTTGTGTGTAACAATTTTATTCTACACCCAAAATTGTCTTGTTACACTGCCTTTGCATGTAAAGTAATATTTGAAATACAGACATTGGGTCCTGAGCCAAAGTATAAGTTCAAAGTAATATAGTCAAACTTAATCAGAAATATTTGCCTTATCTTGGATGATTCCTCCACCCTTCTTATCCTAGAAATAAAAATCTTGGCTACACCATTTTTCTTTGAGCATATATGGACCAAATCTTTGTGGCCCTCCATCTGAAAGTACTCAAGACTTTATGTCCAGTTTGCATATAGAAAGTTGATATTTAATCAGATGTTTAAATAGTATTTCATCTAGTACTGGGAACTGTTTCTCTGATGCTTTACAAGTTCCTAGGGAAAGTCCAAATAAAGTCTGTCCAAATTTAGCTTTTGTATGTGTATGAAGGAACTGTGGGAAATGCCAGAGACTCTAGAAATCTCTATTCAGCAGGGATGAATCTGTGCAGATGGAACACATTCAGGACCTGAGAATCTGATTTCAATTGTTGATTGAATCCATTTGTTTGCAGTTAGCCATACTTTAACTGGTGATTTAGGATGCTACACTTGATAAAATTTATTCTGACAAAGGGAAATTAACCCATATTGTGTACTCTAAATTTAAAGATAAAATGTTGTTCTAATGTCAACTTGAACATCTTCACATTAAGTTCACAGGATAAAGGATTTTCTTTATCATTATCTTCTTGTCTTTCCCAAAAGTCTCCATGCTCCAAGTCAAGACAGATGCCACACTGTTTTCCATACTTTATAGTGGAAGTACCTTTTCTTTATATGAGAATTTACAGACTAATTAAGAAAAACCTCAAGCTCGTTGTGATTGCCTACCTCCGAAAGGCTGTCCTTGGTGGCATTTTGTTGCTTTTGCTTCTTTTGTTTATACCCCCACAGCCTAGATACACCCTGCTCATCACCTGTACTTACATTATCAAATGTGCCTTTTGCACATTTGATGTGTGCGATTGTCCTAGGAGAGCAGAAAGGGATGGAATACTAATTAACACCAATTTTTGTAAATAGAAAATAACTTCAGACTCAGTTCCAAGTATCTTATGTCCCAGAGTTTTAAATTATATGAAGCAAAACCTTAGCATGGATTTAGGAAGTGTCATAAAGTATTACCATAGCCTGCACTGAAGCCTTGTCCAGTCTGAGCAACTTATTAGTTGCCTAAGGTCAATATAGTGTCAAGTCTACCTAAAAAGCTTTATAGAGTTCACTGTCAACTTTGTATTAGGAAACAGTGGTCTATATGAATGCAACAGCTAAAATAAAAACAAAAAGGTGGCAACTGCTAACTGGGGTGAGTCAGAGTAATGTGAGAATACCAACACTGAGTACAAACTAGACAAAAAGAGCTGGAGTAGCAATTGTGATGTTTGCATAGCCCATCCAAGCTGGTAGCAACATAGCCACATAAAAATGATAGTCTTGTTTGATCATAAGAAAAGCCACCAGGAAATCCCAATTTATTCTTCAAAATTCTGGAAAAATCTCAAGTTTATCCAAACAGAAGAGAATGAAACTCATAGCCTGTTAGCTGGCTTGAGATTCCAATTCACAGCTAGAAGAAATACCCAACATCACCATCTTTGCAGAGCTGTTGTACTGTTCTTCTGGGCAGCCACAATACCTGAGATTAAGCACTCTTGTATCTTTTATGACCAATAAAGCCCTGAAATAAGAGATAGTAAATCTGTGAGAACACTCAAGACTCACAAAGGAAACCACATACTGTCCCTTTCTTGTTTCCTGCTAAGGCAATGTTTCTCATCTTTCTAATTTTGTGTTTATTTACCCACTGCAATGTAGAAGAAAGTTTGACTGCTCCATTGTCTACATAATCTTGATCTGTCTTAGATTGAATTAGAGTATTAGATTATCACTGTCTACATAATCTTGATTTGTCTTAGATTGAATTAGAGTATTAGATTATCAACAAGGCAGAAGTATGAAGAACATTACACTTAGAAACTGGGCACAAACAAAACACATTCTACAATGAAAATCAGTAATCAAAACCTTCTGCTAACTTTGCAATCTAAGACTCACCAAATAACTTGAAACATGAACAGTCCAGACTCAGAGGCATTTACCAACTTATTTCTGATTCACTTCATGTATTTTCATGAGTGAAAAACAGAGACAGGTGGGATGCAAAGAAACGAGCAGAAAATGTTGAAGAAAGATGATTATAATCCCAAGGAACACCAAAATTAGCATCACTGTCCTTGTCACTGCTGTCAGAGTCTAAGTTATGTCATCTTTCTCTGAGATCATACTTTAGCTTCCTATTTGATCATCTTGCTTTGTTTATTATCTATCCATTATTGACCAGTCTTAACCCTCACTGATAAACATAAATCAAGCTGATCTTTCCCAGGTAAACCTTCTAAAGCCCCAAGCCCACTCATAATGAAACTTGAATTTCTTAAATTAATTGGGAGAGGAGATCATCATTTTCCAAAAGAAGTTAGAAAAAGAGGTAATGACTGCAGGAGGAGAATAAGCTATTCATCTATTTTGTTCTTAAGGAAACTTTCTTGGATAAAATGAAACTTGTGAGCCAAAAGCAAACTTTGCCTCGTAAGCAACACTGTCTACCATGTTAATAGCATCCGTACTCATTTCTCTTTGCTATCCTAGACTTTATCCAGTGCTTGTTTGATACTCTAGATTCAGCTTTCCTCAAGATACAAGCAAGCAGATTTTTTTTTGTCTTTAACCTCAGAAGATTCACAGAAAATTTATACATCCCCATATCATGAGAAAATGGTAATTTGTAAGAGATTCTGCCTCAGAAAAGACTATCTTCGAGCTAGCATGAAGACTTTGAACTCTAACTTTCATCAGTGCTTTCAATAATATATTAAAAATCTGGCAAATGCAAGGTATTGAGTTCAATTCCCAGTAACGCCCCCCCCCCAAAAAAAATAGTAAAGTGGGAGATCAGTGATTATCTAAATCTTTGATGTAAATTAGAAGCATGGGAATAAATGCATTTGGAGACAGAACAGAGACGAATTAGCACTCAGAGTAGATCAGTTTAGTGCTATGGTGAATGTACTGAAGGTTAGCTCAGTGTGCATGCCCTAGCTAGGCAGCCTTAGGAAAAGAACTCAGTTTGTTTTGTCTTTTTTCCTATCACGTGACTAGAGAAGATGAGCCCAGACCTCCATAGATGCTCCCAGAGGCCTCGTGTCTTATGTCCGTGTATGTCCTGGGATCAACCATGGGAAAGACCCCACCATCTTAGACATCAACAGTTTTTACTACCCACTGCAGAGAAAGCCCTTTCTCTCCTTTTCTTCTTACTTGTTCTAATTCTTGGGAAGTTGGACATGCCCTTGAACCCCTCACCACACACTCCCTTGGTATTAGGTAGAAAAGAAAAAGGCAGTTCCTGACAATTTTGATGATCACTCCTGGTTGACCCAGGGCACAGAACTGGAGAAATAGTGCAAGACTGTACCCACCTCAGCTGTGGAGCCACTGACTGGCCTTGGCATCCTTCAGCCTCTGCTGCCCCCTGGTGGTGCCTACTACACTTACCTCACCCTCGCTAAAGTCCTAGTTGGGCAAAAATCGGGTAATAATCACTGAGAATCAACTGCCACAAAAGTACTGTAGAGGCAATTGCGATGTAATGTCATATGAGTTGCTTCCTCATTAATACTTTAGGATTCAAGAAAGTTTTCTTCTTGAAAAGTATTCTCTACCTAATCACTTCTATATGTGACTTCCATTAATAATTTGAAAGACTAATCTTTTCTGATGCCAAAAGTGTTTTGAAAAGCTGCACAGATAACCAATAGTATAAAGTTTAATTCATTATTTTAAGTTATAGTTTGTTTCTTCTTCTTTCAAAACACATATTGAATAATTCTTTAACTAAAATTCTGGTTCTGATACCTCTGAACATTGAGAAATAAACATACAAATGTCTGAACCGCACTAAAAAGAGAAAACAAAAAGAAATTTAGGCCTGCATTCTTGTGTGTCATCTTTTCATTGGCCACTTCATCCTGTTTATCAAAATGGTCACAAAATGAATTATAAGTAAACTACAAAGGTCTTTTGAGTACTCCAGAAAATTCCTTCTAAATTACTATGCTCTCCTTACGAAATCTGAAGACTCTCATGTTTTTCAAGTGCTCCAATATTTCCTTTCCTTTGACTCAAAGAATAATTTTTGTCATTCTGTTGCAATTAAAGAAACATCTACTAATAAGAACATTTCACTTTGTGGGAAGACATCTGTTTCCAATTCAGTTTCTGGAAGCCAGGCAGAATTCTGAACAACTCCTAACTATCTGACAGTCTTCCATCTTTCTTTCCATTGGCAGAGGCAGATTTTTTAAACACTCAGTTTTTTCCAAATGAATTAATAATGTTTTTAATTTAGGTTTGTGTCTAATCTGATGTTCCCGAAGTGAGATAATTTCTACCTCGAGATGTCCCCGCAGCTATTTGGTAGCACAAGGAGTTCTGTATGCTACTTTTATGTGGTTGCATATCATTATAAACATAGAAACCACATTTTAATGTATCTAAATCTGCCTTCCTTTGATGCTCATAAATTGAATGCGCACTCAGGGCCATGTGGGTGTTTTTCCACTGCCATAAACTGTAGTGAAATCTTGGGAGTTATGATGAATAACCTTGGGCTACAGGGGGTATTTTTGACACATAAATGTTGCTAGGAGATAGAAAATCCAATTTATTTTATTGCCTCTCTTGAAAGTTTTTTTAAGTTTGGGGGAATTTAAAACTACTCTTCATACTTCTTGGAAATCTTAAGATCTGTGACTGCTTCAAATTAAAATGTCTAGAACTTGTGCAGCATATAGAGACGCTAAGAATAAATTACATAGCATTGGATGCCAAGAAATAAGCCTGGTGCTGATGAAGACAAAGAGCAGCTGAGTTTCTGAGTTTCTGAGGTCGGGGGAAATTCCAGATCAAAATCCCCCAGGAACCCAGTGGATTATTTTTATTTTTATTTTCTGAATAGGAAGGTGAATAATTATTTTGCTTAACGAATGACTTGAGAGCCCCATGCTACCGTTTCTGACACATCTTCAATCACTTTGAAAAGTTTTTAATCTGGGTTCAATCATCAGAGATTGAATTTGGTACAGCTTGATCAGACTAAACTAGAAAATGATAGCTGCTCACATTTCTGTCAGCCCCATTAGCCCAGTGAATAACTTGGTGTCACAGATTTTAAGTTTTAAATCCCAGCACCAAAAATTGTGCCTGACACATGGTGTTAAAATTGCTGGTTGGACAAACATGATTGCGCACTATAAGACAGAGCCAATTGACTCTACACAGAAAATTAAAGATTATTTCTAGGAGGTAAGAGCTTTGTTGCAGTAAAAAATGGTCTCTTACTTGCTTTTACAAGCCTTGTAGCAATTTTGTTTATGAAAATATTTGCCTCACATCGAAGTTCTACCAATAACAATTTTTGTGACCTGTGGATATGGATGATACACAAAACTAACATCTGGTAGTAAAAGAAATTAAATCAAGTTAAGTAATCTTTTTTCTTTTTAAGATTTGCAAGTTGCCTAATGTTGATTAGTAGGCTTGGGTTTATTGTTTTTACTAAAATTAATGTTCAGAATTTTTCTGTTTAAATTGGGGAATTACTTCTCGTTTTATTTCCTCTATGGCTTTCTGCTGTTATTCCTTTGCTGCTGTATCTGTTACTTCATTCGTTGCAGTTGAGCTAGTGTCCTCTGCCCTTCCTGATGGACTCGAGGTCTGGGATTGCATTTTTCCCCTTCTCTTTGTCATTTTGTATAGCACTGATCTTTGGTGTAGAGCTTTGGTGCAACTATAACCTTAGCTTGTTATGAGATTTGGGTGCCATTCTATTAAGTTTGAGATTTTCCAGGTATGCCTATCCTGGGTCTGGCTGTTGTGTTCAGTTCCTTTTTTGCTGTAGCTCCTTTGGTTCCGCTATGTTGGTTCCCGGGGTCAGCCCTCCTGTGTCAGACAGGGCGTTCCCCAGGTGGGTGGGCCTGGGCTTTGGTGGGTTTTCTGGGCTCACAAAAGGATAGTGGATGATCTTATTCACTGAGTAGGCTGTACTGAGCTGGCCAGCTTGTGCTGGGTCCGGGTCTACAGGCCGTAACCCGAGAAGGCTGGGAAAGGTCCCTCTGGTGCAGTGAGTCTGGAGCCCTCACTCATAGGCCAGGCTGTGCTGGGTTTCGGTCCGTAGCGTGGGACCATGGATTGCTGAGAAATGTCCCTCCGGTGTGGCAGGCTAGGAGTTGTCACTCCAGGCCGACCTGCACTGGGTCTGGGGCTGTGGGGTGGGACCAGTAATCACCTGGAAGTGTTTCTCTGGCACAGTGTGCCTGGAGCTGTCACCGGGCCACGGGAGGTGA
>PVKA01029630.1:0-21835 GCA_004027165.1 Ctenomys sociabilis
GTGAAACCAGGGATTGAACTCAGGCCCTTGTGCTTGCCAGGCAAGCACTTACTCTACTGAGCCACCTCCCTGGCCCCTTAATTTTTTATTTTTATATTTGATACAGGGTCTCACTATTCATCTCAGACTCAGAGTCACCCTCCTGTTTTCAGCCTCCCCAGCGCTGAGGTTATAGTCACGGCTACCACACCTCGTCTTGATGGCTGGCTCAGCACGCCCAGGGGCAGGGCCCATGCAGCATGCAGCACTGGGGATTGCAACCCGGCCCCTGTGCTCGCTAGGCAGGCACTTAGTCCCCTGAGCTACTGGGCCTCATATTAATTTTTTATACAGTGCTGTATTTGAAGAGCTAATGGTTCTCATTCATGATTTAAAGATATTTCCTATTTTGGTAGCAATTGCTTCCTTAATATTTTTCCTAGTAGTTCAAGGCCTGAGAAATCTCCAAGGGTGAAGGATCATGGATTTTTTTTTTTTTTTTTTTTTTTTTTTTTTTTTTTTTTTTTCTTTTGCGGTGCTGGGGATTGAACCTAAAGTCTCATATATGCTAGGCAAGAGCTCCAGCACTAAGCTACTGGCTTTTTTCTTTTTTTTAAATGTTGGGGGAGGTCTTGGCTGGCCTGGAACTTTTGCTCCTCCTACCTCAGTCTCCTCAGTCGCTGGAACTATAGGCATATACCACTGTGCCTGGCCCCCTGGAGCTCTTTATTTATTTCTATTTTTTAGGTTTTTTTTCAGGGTCTCACTATGCAGCCCAGACTCATAGTAATCCTCCTGATTTCTACCTCCCTAGTGCTGGGATTACAGGTGCGCCACCACACCCAGACTCCATCGACAGCTCAGTGTACTCAAAGTCACTAAAAACTTCATCTTGAGTCAGTACCCACACTGGACTTGTCTGCAGTTCTGAATTTCACCGCATGGTGTCGCTGTCTAATTAGTTCTTAGCCACATGTCTTGAGGACCCGCTGAATCAAAAATTAGGCAGTAGGGCTGGCCAGATAGCTCAGCAGACTAAAGCAACTGCTTAAGTAGAGTGCAGCGGTTGGGGTTCAATTCCCCAGCATGCTGTGCTGGCCTCGCCCCCTGGGGTGCACTGAAACAGTAATTGATTCTGGGCGATGGCACACCTTTAATCCCAGCCCTTGGGAGTCTTAAAAACAGGAGAAGCACTTTGGATCTACAAAGTGAGACTCTGTAGACCCTGTACTAAATGCAAAAATAAATAAATAAAATTAAAATAAAATAAAATTTGGGCAGTAGAATGATGGCAAAACAGTCTGGACAGTTGCAAAGCTGAGCACTAGAGTCCTCCTTTGGATGGTTTTGGGAAGAATTAAGTCAGTGTGGTGTGTGTGCATTGCTAGGATTTGAACCCAGGGCTTCATTCATGCTAGGCAAGTGCTCTGATACTGAACTACACTCTCAGCCCTTTGTATTTTTTTTTTTTTAATTTTGCAGCAGGGTCTTGATGAATTGCAAAGGCTGGCCAAAAACCTTTATACTCGTACCTCAGCTGGGATTACTAGATGGGATTATGCCAGTAGCTGGGATTTATGCACTGGTGGCTTCCAGTTTGTTTTGTTTTTGTTGTTTTGACACATTGTTTTCCTAAACAGTCCAGGCTGGCCTTGAACTCTTCCTGCCTCAGCCTTCTGAGTGCTGGGATTACAGGCATGCACCACCATGCCTGGATTTTGCTTATTTTATTTTTTGTTCTCTTTTCTTTTTTTGTATTTAGGACAGAGTCAACAGGGTCTCACTACATAGATCTGACTCGTAGTGATTCTTCTCTTTTCAGCCTCCCACATACTGGGATTGCAGGCAAGTGCCCAGTATCTATTTCTGTCTCAGCATACCCTGGGGACAGGGCCTTCAGGGCAAGATAGCTGCGCTCTGCCTAACCAGGTGCTTTAGTCCTCTGAGCTATCTGACCAACCCCCTGCTTATTATTATTATTATTATTATTTTATTTATTTTTTATTTTATTTATTTATTTATTTATTTTGCGGAACCAGGGATTGAACTCAGGCCCTTACGCTTGCCAGGGAAGCGCTTATTCCACTGAGCCATCTCCCTGCCCCCTCTTTTTTTTTTTCCTTCTTATTATTTTATAGGTTTCTTTTTCTTTTTCATACTGGGTATTGTACTAAGGATCTTATCCTTACCAGGCAGGTGCTTATGCCACCAAGCTATCTCCCCAGGCCTTTGCTTATTATTTTAAAGATTGTGTGGGGAGGGGAATACAGTTAGGGGATGCTTTGTTCTATTTGGCTGACCACAAAGACAAACACCATTGTGTCAAAATTCACAGCGGAGGCTGCCATGAACTGCTGCCCTCTGCCATGTGCCACTCTGCCTTGGAGCCAGTGTGGACTGAAACCTCCACAAGCTGTGACCTAAATAAACCTTTCCATCCTTTAAAAAAAAAGTCACCATAGAACGCCGGCTGGCGGAGCAACTGTGTGTTAGGCAAACGCTCGGCCCATAGGTCAGCTTGTTCTCTGCTCCTAAGTCACTCCCAGACAGCTGAATGTTTTGCATGCTTGAGGGTTACCACTGGGGAAGCAGGGGAATTAGAGGTATCATTTACTGCATACTTCTGTATGCGGCTGCTTTACATACAATCCTCCCAAGCTTTCTGCTAGGTAGGCATCATTATTCATACGTGTCAGATGCAGAAAAGGAAGACTCAGAGAGATCAAGTAACTTCCTTTTCCTCACACAGCCAGTAATTAGCGCTGCCTTCAGAGCCAGTTCTGGTTCCTCAGCTGATTCCTGGGTAATTAAAGAATGCAGATGCCTGAAACAGGAGGTATTATTTGCTTCCCAGTCTGAAGGTGTGTACAGTGACCTTCCTCATCTTGCTATCCTGAGAATGACAGAACTATCACATGATAGAAGCACTTGGCTCAAGGAACCAAAGTCAACAAAGAAAGCATTCAGGGCTAACAGCAGGGAAATATGCTCAACATGCACGTAGTATACTGAGATGCATTTTGAAGAGGAAGCTGGTGGAAGGTGGGAGTGAGAGATCCTTGTCCAGGACAATTGGTAACCACCTGGGCATGATGACACCTATCTACGGCTCAGTAGAATAAGCGCTTGCCTGGCAAGCTCAAGGGCCTGAGTTCAATCCCCATTTCTGTAAAACAAATAAATAAATAAATAAATAAACAAACTAACTGAATATCAAAGCAGTAACTCCCACCCAGTATAAAGTCCAATGTGGCCTCACAGTGGGATTGTTTTATTTTATTTTATATTTATTTATATTGTATTGTATTTTATTTTTTTGTATTTTAGGAAAGGGTCTACAGGATGTTCAGGGTCTCACTACTAGATCGGACTCAGTGATCCACCTACATACAGCCTCCCAAGAGCTGGGATTACAGGCTTGTGCCACCACCTCCAGTTTCAGTTGCTGTCTCAGTGTACCCCCAGGGCGGGGCCGGCATAGTAGGTCCAGGGATTGAACCCCCAGCCCCTGCGCCTGCTTGCAGGGGCTTTAATCTGCTGAGCTATTTGGCTTGTAGGCATTTGGGGTTGTTTTATATGGGCACCCCAGGCACCCTCCACTGCCACCTCTGCCAACTTTGCTTGAAGGAAACCATCTTGCTGTTGCCTTTCTCAGGTGTCAGGAGTCTGCGATTTTAGAAAACAGTGAAGTGTTCTGAAACTTCAGAAGCGATCCTGCACCAGCAGTTGGGAGGGCAGACGGGCAAGATCTGTGAACTGTGCCGGGAGTCAGGTGTGCTTACTGGGACCAAGGTTAGAAAACGAACGCCAAGGTTCATGATGAAGGACCTCAGCATTGTCAAGTTCTTCAGTGGAGGGTAAACTATAATGCAAACCATTGTCAAAACCTAAAAATCAGGCCAGGGATGTAGCTCAGTGGTAGAGTGCCTTCCTGGTAAGCATAAGGTCCTGAGTTTGATTCCTAATATAAGAAAAAAAATAAACAAACTGAAAAGTGTGTTAAATGTTTATACAAGGCCACAAAGGATTCTTATCACATCATGTGATATCACATCATCTGGGGCTATGAATTTGAAGTTTGTGTAAAAATGTGAGAAAGATTCTGTTTAATAAAGAACCAGGGGCCAGGACCGGTGAGATAGCTCAGTGGTCTAAAGCACCTGCTTAGGCAAATGCACAGGGACTGAGGTTCGATCCCTGGCATCACATGCTGTGTCAGCCCTGCCCTCAAGGTGGGCTAAGTGAGCCACAAAAAAAATAAAAGAACCAGGGGCCAGTGAGATAGCTCAGTGGACTAAGAGCCCACTTAGGTAAGTGCAGGGACCCGGGTTTGATCCCCAGCACTGTATGCCATGCCGGCACGCTGAGCTGGGCACTGAGACCAGCGCATGCCTGTAATTCTGTTGTAGGCAGCTGAATTAGAAATATTATAGGCAGTCAGACAGGGCCAGGCCCTCAAGGAGACAAGATGGAAGACAAGGTGATCTTGCAACTTGGAAGAGACAGATATTCCCATATGGACCATACCTCAAGACCAAGACAAAAGAGGAAACACAGCTACATACTTCCCTAGGAGAGGTATCAGGGATTGATATTCTACCTAGGTATCAATCACCTTGGAAGAGCCCAAATGAGTCACTAACCCAACTCCCAAAAGGAAGAGATCCTTCCCTATTCATACCCGCTTGCTACATGACTCGCTTCCCCATTTGGTACTGATTTAATCAATTTTACCTGAGCAATGGTGCTTGTAATCTCATTGGTTGGCCGTAGCTTTGTCCCACCTCATTACCACCTAAGCGATTTCCCATGTCTTCTCCACCCCCTTAGACCAACCTCACCGCATGGTTTTCCTCTATAAAAGTCCCTGGAAGAGACAGCTTCCAGGGGACCACCCACTCGGGGAGGGGGGGCCCTTCCTGTCCCTCTCTCAGACAGGAAATTTCTTTCCCTCAATAAATATACTCTGCTCATGACCTCCTTTTGTTCCTAAAATTCATACCTCGGTTTTAGAGAACATGAACTCGTCCCAGGTACACTTTAGGTTGGGAGATCAGTTTTTCTCCCTGTATCATTTGGAGGTTCCTTGTATCGATCCCAGTACTGAGGAGACTGAAAACAGGAGGATCACTACGAGTCTGACCTGAATAGTGGGACCCTGTACCAAATACATAAAAAAAAAAAGAAGATTTATAAAAAAAAAACAGAAAAAAAGCCGGGGAGATGGATGGCTCAGTGGAATAAGCACTTCCCTGGCAAGCACAAGGGCCTGAGTTCAATCCCTGGTTCTGCCATGAAAAAAAAAAGAATGCATAGAATTTGTATGTCTGGGGAAATAAGTAACTCTAAAGGAAATGTGTACACTTACACGTGGAGGAGAGGCTTTCCGCCCGAGTATAATCTCCCTGTGTTTGCTGGATGCCAGATTTTTTTTTTTTTTTTTTTTTTTTTGTCTTTTTTGAGACAGGGTCTCACTGTGCAGTTCAGGCTGGCCTTAAGCTCACTTTGTAGCTCAGGCTGGTCTCGAACTCACAACAATCCTCCTGCCTCAGCCTCCCTAGTGCTGGGATTACAGCGGATGCCAGATTTTGATAGTCATTTTCTGTGTGGTTTAATACCCCTGTGACTACTCCTCAGCTTTGCTGGCTTTAACCCTTTCCTATCTTTCTGTTAAAAAAAAAATTCAAACCTAAAGGAAAATAGCAAAATGAAAGAACCAACTTTTTTGTGCTATTCACCAAAATTCTCAGTTGTTGGCAATTTCTCTTGGTTTCCTTCTAGCCCCAGAGATGGTTGCTTTCTGTGCTGGACTGTTCAAAGCATTGATATTAAAATTTTGTTTTGTTTTTGAAAAAATATGGGATGCTTCATGAATTTGCATCATCCTCGTGCAGGAGCCATGTTAAACTCTGTATCGTTCCAATTTTAGTATATGCACTACCAAAGCAAGTACTGATTTTGAAATTTATATGAACAGACTTATGTGGTGCTTTTTTTTTTTTTTTTTTTTTTTTTTGGTGGAACCAGGGATTGAACTCAGACCCTTGCACTTGCCAGGGAAGCACTTATTCTACTGAGGCATCTCCCTGGCCCTTTAATGCCATATTTGCAGCTGTTTAAAGGGCTTGGTGTGGCATTGGCACACTGATGCTGTGTGCCTCATTTGGTCCAGGAAGGCATAGACACCGCACTCTAGGAGGGAATGAGGGCCGCACTCATGGCAGGGACAGGAGGTAGGAAGCGGACTGTGTTCCCCACAGAGCTCGGTGGGGTCGCCTTGCCCCTCTCCCACGTGTGACCACTGAAGAAGCAGGAGAAGGAACAGCAGCAGTTCATCGTCTGCCTCACTCCAAGATGTCACTTAGAGTCTGTGGCAAGATCTCAGAGGAGAGAGGTGGAGGGAATGAATGGCCTTGAGCCGCCTTACGCCTCCCTGACAGTGACTTGCACAGAGAGATGCCCCAGGTCAAGTACTTGGGATTGAACCCAGGGTGTCATGAATGCTAGGCAAGTGCACTACCACTGAGCAACATACCCCAGCTGGAGGTGGCCACTTACCTGTGGCAGGACAGAACCGTGAAATCTACTGTGTGGAGTGTGCTGCAAGGGCTGCATCAGGCCTGGAGGACTGTACATCTGGACATGGAACATTTCTCCCTTGTGGTGGCCCTGCAAGCAGGGAGCTCACACAGCCCAAGCACTGGCTTCTAACTGCTATAACTGGCTGAATTAAAATCACCTGGTGAGGGCTGACCCCATAGCCCAGGGACAGAGCCCTTGCCTAGCCTGTGTGAGGCCCTGTGCTTCATCACCAGCACTGGGGGGAAAAAATCCTGAATAGCTGTGGCCAGAAGCTAGGTTTAGAGGCCAGGGAGATGGCTCAGTAGAATAAGCGCTTCCTTGGCAAGCTCAAGGTTCTGGGTTCAATCTCCAGTTCCGCAAAAAAAAAAAAAAAAAAAAAAAAAAAGCAGAAGCTAGGTTTAGGGATTGCTGACAGGTCAGGACACCTGAATCCACCAACTGCCTCCCCTCCCCTCCAAGTGAAAGGGATATATGCAGAGTTGGATTAGGAGCAAGTACAGCCAGGGCCTCAGGCTTTTGCAGATTTTAGCACAGTAATCCACAGTAAAACAATGTCTGTGCTCTCCAAATTGGGTCTGGATTAGCATCTCCCAAGAGACTAAAACCAGTGGATCTGTTCCTAGGTCCCTCTGCATGACAAGCTTCCTAGCCCGTGTCTACCTCCACTGCAGTCAGCTGTGTCCACTGTGGTCAGCTGGGTCAGTGCCCCCAAAGGCCAGAGCAGGGCAAACGCAGCACCACACTGCCACTCGGAGTCTGCCCAGGGCCGGCAGGCGGAAACCAGCTGCGGCTTTGTGTTTGTGCTTAGGAAAGTCCCTGCAGGATCATTGCTTTCTGCTTCTAGTGATCCTGAGCTTGGGAACTGGGTTTGGGCACTGAATTGTCAAACACCGGAATAAACTGGGTCAATTTGGAGTCTGCACACATCAACACAGCACATGACTTTTTTTTTTTTTCGAAAGTAAGGCATGAACCTGGGGACCTTACATTCAATCATGTCCCAACTCTTTCAATTTTTTATTTGTTTGCATTTTAGGGAAGGGTCTACAGGGTGTTCAGGGTCCCACTACTAGATTGGACCTGTAGTGATTCTCCTGTTTATGCCTCCCAAGAGCTGGGATTACAGGCGTGCGCTACTATACCCAGTCTCAATCACAGTCTCAGCGCACCCGGGGGGCGGGACCGGAGTATCACTCAATTTTTTAAAAAAAGTTTTGAGACCGTCTCACTAAGTCTCTAAATTTCCAGCATACACAGCTTCAATGTGACCTTTGGTGTATAGACTCACTCACTTCTGGGAGCCAAGACACCAAAGGCTCTGGCTTCCTGTCCAGCAGCTTTGGGCAAAACACGAAACTTCCAGGCTTCATTTGCTCACCAGCTCCTGGTGCTCATGCCAGGGCCGCTTTGGCTCCCCGGGCATGTGGGAGGCTTCAGTGCATTAGGAGGTCTGAGAGGGCTTTGGACAATGCCAATTGGCACTTCCATTCCGTACTACTTGGTTTGTCAGTTGTGATGGGGAAGGTTGGGAACTGACTCAAAAACCACAGTTCAGTCCCTAGGATCCTTCCTTAAAAAGCCCCTTTTTGTTTTTGTTTCCCATCAAATTTGTGAAAACACATCCTTTGCCAAAGTTTTTTTATTTATTTATTTTTTTTTTTTGGCAGAACTGGGGATTGAGCTCAGGCCCTTGAGCTTGCCAGGGAAGCACTTATTCCACTGAGCCATCTCCCTGGCCCCTCAAACTTCTTTTTCTTTCTCTTCCTTCTGTCTTTTTTTTTTTTTCCCCTACATTTGATCATAGCCAAAAGTCAGAGAAACTCACTCTTTCTTTCTTTTTTTTCTTTGTAACAAAAAGATCCAAAATGGACACAAAGGAAATACAGTGACTATTTATTACCAACACAGGTAGGTGAAGATTATAGATATCATTCCCCAGAGGAATTTAATAGGAGGCCTTTAGATGTCTAGGATAATTTAGTCATGTCTAGAGCCAGAGAGAAAAGCAGATATTCCCTGGAGGCTCATTTCAGGACAGGGCTGTCAGAGCCCTACCTCTCCTGGGACACCAGGTGCTGAAAGTACCTGGCAGGCTACAGGATTTGCTGTGGAAGACCCAGCCTGTTCACTTGCTAGCTACCTTCTTGAGCTCTGGCAGGAGTTCCTTTACAGGAAGATATGGGTAGTGATGTCTCTGCCTCAAATAACCCAATGGGTTCAAAAGCATTTAAAAAATTGAAATACAGAGACCATGGAGATGGTTCAGTGGAATAAGAGCTTCCCTGGCAAGCACAGGATCTGAGTTCAATCCCTAGTTCCACACACACACACACACACACAAAAATTGAAATATAGGGGCCAGGGAGATGGCTCAGTGGAATAAAGCACTTCCTTGGCAAGTGCAAGGGCCTAAGTTCAATACCCAGTTCCGCCAAAATAAATAAATAAATAAATAAATAAAATTTAGGGCCACAAGCATACTAGGCAAGCATTTTACCATTGAGTTATACCCCCAGCCCACAAAACAAGGTACGTACGTATGTATGTTGAAATAGAATCTCATTAAGATATTCCAGGCCGTCCTTGAACTCATAACCCTACTTTGTAACACAAAAGATCTCTCCTTGATATGTGGATTTGTTTGATTTTTTTAGAGCTAGAAATCTACCATTCTTTCATTATTGTTCAATTATTTTTTTTCCTGCATGGGCCATGAACTAAAATAAACATTTCACTCCCCTGAAATGGTGGGTTCTTTCTTTCTTTCTTTCTTTCTTTCTTTCTTTCTTTCTTTCTTTCTTTCTTTCTTTCTTTTTCTTTCTTTCTTCCCATCAGTCTGTTTCCCACTGTTTCTACAGAACAAAGACCTTAGGAAAATTCAAAAAGACAAAGGCACAGAGAAACCATCCTGCTCTCCCTCTGCAGATCCCACAAGGCGCCACATTGCAGATTCTGAAAGGGGTTTTTTGCCCAGCTCTGGCTCTGGTTACTCTACTCCACTCCAAGCTCTTCCTCACCATCAGGGCAGCCGCTGGAGGGAGCAGGGCTGAACCCCTCCTCCTCCAATCACAGGGCCGCTTTCATGGGTTGGGCTTCTGTTACCCTTGTACAGGCCCTTGATTTCAGCAATATTAGAAGTCTTTTGGGGCTGTCCTGAACAATACAGATTGCATCACTTTGTTTATCTGGGGAAATGCCTTCCACTTCTACACAATTGGCTTACTAATCCCTTGCAGAGAACAATAGCCATGCTGGAGTTGGGGACATTCTGTCCAAGTGACTTCTGACTCACAGTTCTCAGGAGAGGGCCCTGGTGGGGGGTAGGGGAGAGTAGTATCTGCACTGCAAAGCCTGCGTCCTGTCCTTTGCCAGGAAACCCAAGCACACAGGTGGCGGTCCTGAGCTGCCCAGAACACACCTGTGCCTGTGACCCTCATGGGACCAGCCAGTCTGTCGCCTACCTTCTACTCTACTAAAGACTGTTGGTAATTCTCTAAGGTCATGGTTCGCGCCTGCGGAGAGCCCCTAGCCAAAAAATGTAAAAATACTCACTCCCTGGTTGAATGCTCATCCCTGCAGCTGCTAACCCTTCACTCTGCAGCGGAAGGGAAGAGACAAGCTGGAGAAACCCAGAGGTCAGCCTGCTTCCACCCCTAACTCCAGGCAGAGGCCAAGTAAGTTCTTAGGAGCTGGGCAAACTTTATGGATTTTTTATATTTATATAGAATAAAAATTGTATTTTTATCATGGTTTAGAGAATCAGGCAATTTTTTTAATCACAAATAGAAAAAGGCAACAGAAGGCTTTCCAAAGCAGGGGAAAGGCCCTAACACTTAAGCTCAATTCATTTAATGGCAAATTAATCTTGGGTTTTAAGAGAGAGGATGCCATGAAAATACGATCTCACAGAGACTTAAATTACTTTCCCTAACACATGCACACTACTTCTTGCCTTGTGTGTGTGTGTGTGTGTGTGTGTGTGTGTGTTGAGAGAGAAGGTCTTGCTAAATCGGCAAGGTAGACCTCAAACTCTGAATCCTCCCACCTCATCCTCCAGAATAACTGGGCTAACAGGTGTGTGCTGCTGCACCCAGCTCTTTCACTGAATTCTGGACTTATCCCAAATGTCATTTGGTTTAGTTTGTTGTTTAAGAAACACTGTTGTCCAGCCTGGCCCTGAGTTCCGGCCTCTGCGGGGTCTGGGTTGGTAGGCGGGAGCGCCTGTCCCTGGCTTAGTCACTTGGTTGACTTGCCGGGGTAAAGGTTCCTCTCCGACAACTATGCAGGCCAGGGCCTCGGGCCGCCCACTTCCTTCCTTGCTTCTTGTCCTCCACTCACCTCTCCCCAGAGCAGCCAACTTCCACATGGCCAAGCACACAGCTCCAGGCAGCCCCCCCTGGCCAGCAGTCACTTGTAGTAGGAAGGTTCCCACGCTGAGAGGGAGCTCCCAGGCCCAGCCCCACTCCTGCCCCTGGCCAGCCTCTGTCCTCCAGACCTTCCCTGAGTGTCCCCTCAGCCCTTTGCCCAGCTGCTGCCCTCCCAGATGTTCTCATTTCCTCTCTGGACCCTCCCAAGGCCAAGCGTTTCAACCCCACCCTGCCAGGGCTGCCAAATTTCATCTTGACCTTGACCAAACTTGTTTCACTTTTGGTCTGAAAAAAAACAGCCTTTTATTTGAAAACGCCCACTCCTCCCCTCCCCTGGAGGAGAGGAGGCCTTAGAGACTAGGCCCCTACATCATGTCACAGGTACAGAAGATTTCCAGGACCTCCACAAAAGCAGCACCTGGGGGGCTGGGGAGATGGCTCAGTGGAATAAGCACTTCCCTGGCAAGCACAAGGGCCTGAGTTCACCTGGGGCTATTGTAGCAGCTAAGAATGCCTTCTGCCTTCTTCACCCAGATCTGAGCCTCTGTCCTCCCCACACAGCCTTGGGGATGGACTGAATGCACAGCCAAGTCACTTCTGTAACTCTCCTAATCTGTGCCATCAGCAGCATCTGAAGTCTTCCTGAAGTTTGTCCAGGGAAGTGTTTGCACTGGGTTTTTATTTGTCTGTTTGGTAACTCTCCATCTGCTACCAGAAGTCCTTATTGATCTCTGCTAGCACCTATCTGTAGAAAGCCCCCAACAGCTATGACACATCCCTGGCATGACAGGAGAAGGGAGGTGGCAGTTGTAACCACGAGACAGTGGTTCTCCTCGCAGGCCCCAGAGCGGCCCACAAAGGCTACCAGGAAGAGGAAGCCACCCTGCAATGATGATCACAGGAGCACCCCAGGAATTGTAGTCCCTCTTGGGGGACCCTCAGTGATCAATTCCACCACACAGGCAAAAATAGCGGCAGAACATAGAGCAGGAACTTGGCATCGTGTTCCTCCTCCCGCTGCCACAGCTACTGCGTCCTACCCACAGAATAAATCTGCTGACTTTCATCACAGAAAAAAATAATTTTCAGGACTAGTCACTAAGAAGCATGGAAAAGATTTTTAGAAAAAAAAGTGTGTACCCTGAACGAAAATAAAATGCCTCTCTGGGCATGGTGGCACACTCTGTCATCTCCACACTTAGGAGGCTGAGGCAGGATTGATCACTGCTAGTTCAAGAGCACCTACATAGTGAGCCCAAGGCCAGCCTGAACTACACAGCAAGACCCTGTCTCAAACAAACAAACAAACAAAAACATGCCTTGACCAGCTTGCTAAGAGAAGAATCCCACCACTCTGAGAGGCTGAGGCAGGAGGATCACCAGTTTAAATTAAGGACAACTTAGTGAGAACTTGTCCAAAATAAAATTTTTTTTAAAGGCCCTGGGTTCAATCTCCAATCTCCAGTACTACAAAAGAAAGGAAGATAGGGAGAGAGAGAGAGAGAGAGAGAGACAGACAGACAGACAGACAGACAGACAGACAGACAGACAGACAGAAGGTAATCATAGCATGAGCTCCGGGGTAGTTGATCCTGGCAGCATCAAGCCCAGAGGAGGGGCACCTGGACACTTTTGCGTCTCTCCCACTGTGGCAAAGGGCCTCCTCAGAACTCTTTTTTGTTGTAGTTGTTTTTTGATTTTTTTTTTAAACTTTTTATTTTATTTATTTATGTATTTATTTATTTGCAGAACCAGGGATCGAACTCAGGCCCTTGCGCTTGCCAGGGAAGTGCTTATTCTATTGAGCTACCTCCCCAGCCTGTGTTTTCCTTTTTGAGGTAGGACCTCTGTATGCAGCTCAGGCTGACCTTGACTTTGGACAGGCTGGCTTCAAACTCATAGCTATCTTCCTGAGTGCTGGCATTGCAGGCACGTACCTGTAGATGCCTGTAATGTACCATCTCGGCTTGCTCAGGACTCTTAATCTGATTCTTTTTCATGGGTGGGTACTGGGAATCAAACTCAGGACCCTGAGCTCAGGAGGACCTCAAGCTTGCCAGGTGGGCGCTGTGCCCCTGCGCTATATCCCTGGCTCAGCGATCTGATCCTTGATACCCACGTGGCAGTGATCATCTCTTATACCACACATTTAGAGCGTGCAAAGCACTTATAATTGCATTACCTTGTCTGATTTGCCTGACCCTTTGACCCACCAGCTTTTGATCCATTGCCCTCTGCTCCTCTTTCTCTCTCTCCATTTTTCTCCCACTGCAGCACTGCTGGTTGAGGAGAATCACAGGTCTTGGCCACTTTGCCTGTTCAAAGCTCATGGCTCCAGATCTGGGCAGCTCCACTGCCCAGCTCCTATGCTGTTGTTCTCTCCCTCTGTCATGCCTCTGACTTCCTGCCAGCTGGCCCTGTTTGGCTCTGGCTCAAAAACATTCTCAGTTTCAGGCCATGTCTCTCTCCTCTCCCTACAAACTTGTGCTCTTCTGAGAGCCTTCCTTTGGGGGAATGGAGACTCCCAAAAGTCCCAGGGTGAAGCTCAGCCCCCTCTGTGATGCTTTCACTGCACCCCAAGGGGGTGTGCACGGCTGTTTCTCCTCTTGAATGGCTGTGCTTTCCAGGTGTGGCCCCTGTCTTATTTCTGCAAGGCCAAGGTCGGCTACGCTCCGCATAGAGCTCTTGATGATGGCCTCGGTCCCTGCTGATGGGAACATCCAAGTGTCCTCCGAGGCCAGCACAGCAAAGAGGTGGGATGCAGTGGGATCATTTTCAGAGCAGGGCCATCACCTGCCTCCATGCTTTGTCTAGGAAAACAGTACCAGAGTCAGAAACCCCAGGGGACAAACTGAAGGAATCAGAGTTGTCTGGCAGGGCGGCCTCTAGGATCCCTCCCCTTCAGTGTAAGTCCCTTCTCCCACTAGCTGGACAGTAAAGTGCCCTTTGACCTTTCTGGAAGGCAGGGAGGGAGGAGAGCGGGAGAGAGGAGAGGAGAGGGCTGGACAGAGGGAGGGAGGCAGTGAAGAAGCTGTTTTGCGTCATCCAATCCTCAGCAACAGCTGATCTCCTGTTTTGTTTCTTCCTGAGTCTTCTCTCTCCAGTATGGGGATTAAGCCTGGGGGCTCTCTACCACTGAGCTACACCCCCACCCACCCCCATATCTCCCCCTCGCCTCTCAGTTTTATTGTGAGACAGGATCTCTTTAAATAGCCCAGAATGGTCTCAAACTTGTAATCCTCCTGCCTTAGCTTCTGTATAGCTGAGATAACCCCGTGTACTGCCTCGCCAACCTCGAAGTCATTTTTTAATCCTCTATTTGGAAATGATGCTATTTTTATGCAGGCCTTGGGATCTCAGTGAAGGAGAGGGGAAGGCCCCCAGGGAATGACTGCCACGCCCCTGCATGACAAACTCAGGCCAGCAGCTAACCCAGCGCACGCGTACCCCCCAATGCAGATTGAAACTGCTACCCAATCCGCTCATCTGTATTTATGGCTCCATCTTCCCTAGGTATTGAAAAGCCCTGGGGTACGGCTCAGTGTACAGCACTTGCCCAGCAAGCATTGGGCCCTAGGCTCCGTCCCCAGGCCTGGGAAGAAAACAATTAAAATAAACTTTTTTTTTTTTATTTATTGAGAAACAAATAGCAATGAGACAGTTTCAAAACAGATTAATAGGACAGTTTCAACAATTAATACATTGTACATTGTTATCTTCTTAGTGGTTATCCATAGTACAAGAAGCAGAGAGGATATCCTGTCCAAACACTATTAGTACAAATCTTTCTACTCATTGAATTAAGTGAGAGTAGCTGTATATCTATCCCGACTATTCTGTATATACAAATACAAAACGGTCCTTCCTTTGTATCCCCTTTTTTTGTTTGGTCCTGTCAGAGATGGGTATCCATTGGCATCTAAATGCTACAGGGGCATGAATTCAGCAAAACTGCAACACAGTCCAGCAGTCCACAATAGTAGTGGGTTATCCACAGAAGTTGTTGACTTGAGCCTCTCTCATAGTAAAATAAACTTTTAAAAAGGAAGAAAAAGGAGAAGAGAAAGCCGCAAGCTCACAGTGATAGTTCTTTTTCAGTCTGACACCACGAAGTCCATTCTCGTTTTCTCTGTTTCCTTTCCTTTGGTCACAGTAAAACCCTGGCCCACTGGGGATTTAAAAAGGCATTAAGATGTGCTACATACAAGTTTCTACTCCCCGTAATGGATGCGCAAAATGAACTCATGAGAAAGAAGGAAACATGGTTTTAGTGTTATTTTATTTTGTCTTTTAAATTTTTTTATTATTTCTTTTTTTTTTTTTTTTTTCTTTTAATGTATTTGGTACTTGGCATGCAGCTAGGACTCCTAGTGATCCTCCTGTTTTTCAGGCTCCCCAGTGCTGGGATTGCAGGCGTGCACCACAAAACCTGTCTGCGTGGCTGATTCAGTATGCCCAGGGCCAGGGCAGGGACCACACTTACTTTGTTTTTTTTTTTACTAGGAGTGGAACCCAGAGCTTTGCACTGAGACATAATGCTAACATTTTTTGAGGGGAGTACTGGCAATTGTTTTTATTTTTAATTTTTTTATTTTATTTTGGTGAAACCGGAGATTGAACTCAGGTCCTTGTGCTTGCCAGGGAAGCGCTTATTCCACTGAGCCATCTCCCTGGCCCCAAGTACTGGCAGTTGAACTCAGGACATTGTACTTGCCAGGGAAGTTTTGTGCTGTTGAGCTGTATTCCCAATCTCTGCTTTTTTTTTTTTTCTTTTAACCGTAGAACCGGGGATTGAACTCAGGCCCTTGCACTTGCCAGGGAAGCGCTTATTCCACTGAACCATCTCCCTAGCCTCAGCCAGTAGAGTCTTTTAAGAAGCCCAAAAAATGGGACTGGGGAGATGGCTCAATGGAATAAGTGCTTCCCTGGCAAGCATAATGACCTGAGTTCAATTTCTGCTTCTGCCAAAAATAAAAAAACCCCAAAAGAATGAAGAGGTGAGATAGGTCACTGCATTTCTCAGTCCTTGTCTCCGATGGTGTAGATCAGATCAGGACAGATGTGGTTAAAGACCAGCTTAAACCAGCAGATTCTCCCAGGTTCTGCCAGCGAGTCTGGGGAGCCTTTATCAACACTGACACTTTTCTTCTGTTGTACCCCAAGCATGATTCAGATGAAAGGCTTGATGTAAGGATGTAAGGAGCTATGGGAGTCGGAGACCAGCTGAGACTACCAGGCTTGTGAAAAGGTGACATGGAATGGAATTTATAGGGCCTGGGTGCAGGCAGAGGGCAAAAGGGCCTCTGCAGGGATCAAAAAGAAACAGGCTTTTTTTTTTTTCTTTTTTTTTTTAATAGGGCTTGAAGCTGGGTGTGGTGGCGCATGCCTGTAATCCCAGCACTCGGGAGGCTGAGGCAGGAGGATTGTTGTGAGTTCAAGACCAGCCTGAGCTACAAAGTGAGCTCAAGGCCAGCCTGAACTGCATAGTGAGACCCTGTCTCAAAAAGACAAAAAAAAATAAATAAATAAAATAAAATAATAGGGCTTGAAAGAAGGCATGGGACGTTAGGTAGGAAGATCTTAGTGAATACCAGTGGCCAGGGTTCCCTGGATTTCTCATACATTAGTGGGCAAAGTCCTTGAGGTGAGCAGTGTTAGTGTTTGGGTGTCTTCAGGAGTCTGGAAGATTCCATGACCCATCTTATCTCGTTCACTGTGTCCAGGTGGGGCAGCAGCTTGCTGAGCTGCGAACAAGGCCTCTGCTCGCGGACAGGCTGGGACTGAGATAGGAGTGTCCACATTGAGCCTGATAGGGAAGATGACGTTATTGTTTTATTCTTTTTTAGTTTTTGACTTTTAGTTTTTTGAGACAGAGTCTCACTAAGTAGTTCAGACTGGCCTCAAACCCGAGACAAACTTCCTGCCGAGTGGTGGGGTCAGAGGCCTGCCCCACTGTGCCCAGCATTTGTTTCATTCTTTGAAACAATCTGGCTGTGTGCTTCAGGTCACAGCCTTAAACTCACTGTGTGGCCGGACTCTGCTTTTCTCAGGACCCCCTGGTCTAAGCCCTGAGGGCTGGAAACAGAGGCACTCATCACCATGGCAGAGATCTCCTGTGCAGGAAAAGGCACAGAGTGCTGGCTCATCTCTAAGGAGACAGACAAGGGAACCACTGTTGCCTGCTGGGAAGGGCAGCAAGAAAGGGGAGGTCAGGGTGGGAGGCAAACTGGCTGCTCCTTGCACCTTCTTACTCTTTGGTAGCTTAAAGGTACTAAAGATAGGGGGCCGGGAGATGGCTCAGTAGAATAAGCGCTTCCCTGGAAAGCACAAGAGCCCGTGACAGAGGACTTGTCTGCCATGTGCAAAGGCCCTGGGGTCAGTACCCAGTTCTGCAAAACAAGCTTAGTGGCATAGATTCTCCCTAGCATGGCAAGGCCCTGAATTCAATCCCTAGCATGGTGAAAACGTAGAAAACAAAGAGCAAATAAACTCAGGTAAATAGAACTACCTAAATATGGCAAGGTTAGAACTGCCACCCAGGGGCTGGGGAGATGGCTCTGTAGAATAAGCACTTCCCTGGCAAGTGCAAGGATCTGAATTCAGTCCCCAGTTCTGAAAAAAAAAGAAAAGAAAAGAACTGCCACCCATGTAAGGCAGGAAAGGGTTTCTCCTTTCTCCCAGAAGCCTTTGCTGGGTGCTAGGGGTAAACACTGAGGCCAAGGTAAAGGGGAATGAGAGGAAGAGGATGGAAAGGAGGGCAGGGAACCACAGGCCCTGATTGGAGCAGTGTGGGCTGGGCTACAAGTCAGGAGCAGCTGCCACAGCAGCTGGGGACAAGGTGGAGAAAAGTCCTGAGAAGTGTCCTGAGTAACTGAGGTCATGAGGAGAAGGAGCTTTCAGTCATCTGTTCTGTCATCAATGTCAGGAGCCCTAGACGAGAGAGCAAAAACCAAGCTGGTTGTGGTGGCACATCTGTGATCCCAGCACTCGGGAGGCTGAAGCAGAAAGATCCCTGCAAGTGTGAGGCCAGCCTGGGCTACAAAGTGAGTTTAAGACTGGCCTGAACTGAACTGCACAATGAAACCTTGTCTTAAAAGGGCAAAAGAGGGGGCTGGGGAGATGGCTCAGTGGAACAAGCGCTTCCCTGGAACAAGCGCAAGGGCCTGAGTCCAATTCCTGGTTCCACCAAAAAAAAAAAAAAAAAAAAAAAAAAAAAAAAAAACAACAACAACAAAAACAAGCAACCAAGCAGAACCCCACAGCCAAAACAATGAAAAACAAAATATTGGAAACTGATGCTGAGGGAAAACCTGAATAAGACTTCTAATTTCACTTGCTTTTAGTGACTAGTTTTAATTAATTAATTAATTAATTAATGTTTTTGTATTTAATACAGGGTCTATAGGTTCTCACTATGTAGATCAGACTTGTAGTGATTCTCCTATTTTCAGCTTCCCAAGTACTGGGATTACAGGCATGTCTTACCACGCCCAGTCTCAATTTCGTCTCAGCGCACCCAGAGGCAGGGCTGGCATGCCAGGGATTGAACCCTGGCCAATGAGTTCTGCCTAAGCAGGCGCTTAGCTATCTTCATTTTGGGGATTGGGGAGGGGCTCAGGGGTAGAGCTCTTGCCTCACATGCGTAGAGCCTGGGTTTGATCCCCAGCATCACACGCACACACTTCTCCCTAAGTTTGGAGGCCATGCAGCTGAGCTACATGTTATTGATCTCTCCCTAGCCTTGCTACAGATGACATCTTTGATCTGAGACTAATGGTCATCTTTGTTACTTTCCTGAGACTTGAAGGCCTTCCTTTATATTGAAACCACCTACTCTTCCCCTGGCAAGGAGAAGGAAGGAAAAGAGGGGAGGGAACCACAGGCCATCAGCTGAGGTGTTTGATGAGTGACCTTTTGATGTCAGGAGGCAGAAAATGCTGAGTGCCAGTCTCAAAAAATAAAATTGAAAGTGCCAGTCACTGAGTTGCATTCCATGAAGGGCCACGAGGATTGATTATTTCACTTGCAGCCCCCTGCCTCACACCTCACACCACCCCGCTTCTATGTGCCTTAAGTGACTCCATCTTGGGGAGCTGCATTTGAAACTCAGGTATGCTGCCTGCATGCTTGGCCATCTGGAGAAGAAACTCTTATGCAATCATTGTTCCAGTGATCAAGGTAGATGGCCTAGTTTGGGATGCAGCTGTGTTCACCACTATACCACCAATGCTATGGCCTAGTTTGGGACAAAACTAGAAACACCTGAATGAATTTTGCCGACGTCAAGCTAAGTGACATGAGCCAGTCAGCTACTCTGTACTCTATCATTCTAATTTGTTGTTTCCAGGGATCAAACCCTGCACCTTTGCACTGAGTTGCTTCCCCAGCTCTTCTTTTTATTTTCTATATTGAAACCAGTTCTTGGCCAGGGAGATGGCTCAGTAGAATAAGCACTTCCCTGGCAAGCACAAGGGCCTGAGTTCAATACCTGGTTCTGTAAAAAAAAAAAATAAATAAATAAAAGGCAAAGAAACAGTTCTTGCTAAATCACTGAGTTGCCCAAGCTAAGCTGGAATTGGCAATCCTCCTGGCTCAGCTCCCAGGATGTGTGGGTTATAGGAGTGTGCTAGCATGCTCAGTTGATTCTACTTGATTTTTTTTTTTAAAGGTTTCAAAAATTTATTGATTTAATAGTACTGATCACAGGAGAACAAAATTCCTGATTAAGCATATTCCACTGTCCAGGCAATGGTCATTTTTAAAACTTTAATATTGTCTTGACCATGTTTAAAAGAGGACCTTGTCTTGTGGCCTCCCAGAAGGTAAACGTGGTGCAGCTCTCGTGCAGCTCCTCACACTCCCGGCTTGGTCCTCCTCCAGTGTCTCCTCTCGAAGTTGTACCTGATTTTATTACCTGTCTTCATACGAATCCACTGAAGAACGGGGTGATTCTGCTTTTGCTTCTTGGCCAGGAATCGTTTGATTCTGAAAGCCTCGTGAGAAGACGTGGTGTGGGTAGGAGGTGAAACCACACACTCGATGGCGGGCTGAAGCAGAAGAGCTGATTCTACTTGTGTACAGAGAATTGTGGATAGGTCAAGAATATTCAGGGATACTTGGAGGAGTCAAATTCAGAGACAGACAGTAGAAGGTGGTTGTCAGAGGCTGCGGCTGGGGAGTCAACATTTAGTGAGTACAGAATTCCAGTTAGAGAAGGAAAAAATACTCTGGAGATGGGGAAAAAAAGACTCTGGTGATTTTCACTAAAAATCATTTAAAAATGGTTTAAATGAGCTATGTGTGGTGAAGCATGCCTGTAATCCCAGAATTCAGGAAGCTGAGGCAGGAAGGTTGTGTCTTTGAGGCCAGCCTGAATTAAAAAATAGTTATAACCCTGAGAAGCCCAAGCCTATTTTTTTATTTTTTGGCAGAACCGGGGATTGAACTCAGGCCCTTGTGCTTGTCAGAGAAGCACTTCTTCTACTGAGCTATCTCCCTGCACCCCTTCCCCAGGCCTTTAGGTAGACACATGAAAGTGCAATGCCGGTGGGCTGGTGGCTCACACCTGTAACCCAGCATCTAGCATCTAGCAGGCTCCTTGCTGAGGTGCAGGTTGGTGGTGTTTCATTGCCTTTGGCCTTCTTAGCAAATTCCTACCTGCCCCTTTCTCCAGAGGCCTAATCAGCGAGAGGGCATTATCTCAAGCTCTGTGATGTGGGGAGAGGCCTGAGCTTCAGACTTTGAATAGAACTAGGGCAGTGGGAATCTGGTATCACAAAGAGATAATGCTGTTCTCTTTCCCCAGCCAATTTCGGGTTTGGCAACTGACAGCCACTGTGTCTCAATCCCAGCTGAAGCCAGATCCACCCAGTCTCACTTTCGAAACAGCCCAAGTAAGAACCCAGGTGCCCCATGGCCGAGTCACCCGACAAGGCCTCCACCAGTGAGAGCCTTCGGGTTTGTTCAGCAAAGTGTCCCCAGGGCCCAGCGGGGAGTACAGTGGCAGTGGACTCACACTATTGATTGGGAGGCCTAGCTAAACAATTCCTACCTGGCTTGATTCATGTCTAAAACTTTTTTACTGCAATGGTAGCCTGTCTGCCCACAGCTGTTTCTTTAGGCCCTGTTGTGCAATGTCATGCTTCCCTAGTGAGGCTATCGTAACTGACCTCTTGTCCTTTCCAGACCTCAGATAAGAGCATGTGGAGAGGTGGCTGAGGCTGGCGGGGCAGAGGACTCACTCTCCATTGTGGGATTGGTTCTGATACATACAGGCCCGATCAGTCTTTCTTTTATTCTTTCTTGGTGTAACCGGGGATTGAACTCAGGCCCTTGCACTTCCATTGAGCCATCTCCCTGGCCCCCGACCAGTCTTTCTTAGACTTCTTTTCCCTGGAAAACTGCAAAGATGGTCTCCACTGTTAATCATGGAGAAAGTGAAACAGGACAGCACATAGCCCTCTTGTCCTTGGAGCAAGAGCCAGCAGTGTGAACCAATCAGAAACAAAGTGCCAAGACAGCGTGGGATCAACATTCTCAAATCTTTTTGTCCTTGAGAAGAGTACATTCATATTTCTACCTCCACATCTCTGCCTGTGTGACTTTATAGGACCCCCCACTAGAGTCAGTGAAATTCGGATCCCTATCCATGAACTCGAGGCTGCACATCTTTTGTTTATAGAATGTGAGTGTATTTATAGAAATGACCAGTGTGTTAGTCGACTTTTTGTTGCTGTGACCAAATGCCTGAGCAAACCAACTTAGAGAAGAAAAGGTTTACTTTTGGCTCATGATGCAGAGATTTCAGTCCAGGATTTTCTGATCCTGCTGCTGCTGCTGACCTGAGGGGAGGCAGAAAATCATGATGAAAAGGCATGGCCAAGCAAAGCAGCCCACCCCACAGTGGC
>PVKA01029631.1:0-28112 GCA_004027165.1 Ctenomys sociabilis
ATATATATATATATATATATATATATATATATATATATATACACACACACACACATACACAGCAGTTTGTTCTTTCACAGTTCTGGAGGCCAGAAATCCATAATTGATCTTACTGGGCCAAAAGCAAATTGTCATCAGAGCTCTACTCTCTTTATAGGCTCTAAAGAACAACCTATCTAAGTCTCATCTGGCTTGTGATGACTGCCAGGAATCCATGGTTTGTGGTAGCATCACTGCAATCTCTGCCTCTGCAACCAAATTGCTTCTTCATTTAATGTCAATCAGATCTGTTTATTTGTTTTGCTACTCGGAAATGAAATCAGAATCTTCATACTGAACTATATCTTCAGGCTTTTAAAAGAAAAACAACTTGGTTTATTTATTTATTTTTTGACACGGGGTCTCCCTGTGTAGTTCAAGTTGGGCTTGAATTTACTATGTAGCCCAGGCTGGCCTCAAATTCTTGTTAATCCTCCTGCATCAGTCTCCTGAATGCTGTGATTACATGCATGTGCCTTCATATCTGGGCTTTAAAATTAGGGAGACCAGGGCTGGGGAGAAAGCTTAGCAGTCTAAGTGCCTATCTGGCAAGCACAAGGACCTGAGTTCAATCCCTAGTACCACATGCCGTGTTGCTGGAAACACGGCATGGTGGTACAGGCCTGTAATCCCAGCACTGGGGAGACTGAGACAGGAGTATCACTAGAATCCAAACTGTGTAGTGAGACCCTGTACCAAATACATAAAAATAAATAAAATATTAGAATAAAATTAGGGAGACCTTGTCTTTTCTTTTAATGTATTTAGGACAGGGGATACAGGGGCTACAGGGTCTCATACATAGATCAGACAGGCATAGAAAGCCAAAGGTGTTTTCAGATGCCAACCCAAGTGTGTGCACTTTTTTTTTTAGGGTCTCACTACATAGATCGGACTCGTAGTGATCCTCCTGTTTTCAGCTTCCCAAGTGCTGGGGTTACAGGCGCGTGCCACCATGTCCAGTCTCAATTGCAGGTTCAGTACACCCCAGGGGCGGAGCTGGCACAGCAGTCTGGGGATGGAACCCCAGTCCCTGTGTCTGCCTAAGCAAGCGTGTTAATCCCCTAAGCTATCTGACTGGCACTGTGTACACTTTTGATAACTGTGTACTTCTGGTGACTGTACATTTTTTTTTTCTTTCTGAGGAGCCTGGGATGCAGAATTGGGGGCTGGGGAAATGGCTCAGTGGAATAAGCACATCCCTGACAAGCGCAAGGGCCCGAGTTCAATCCCCAGTTCCTCCAAAAACAAAATGCAGAATTGTGTTTTCCTTTTTTGAAAGCTATGGTGTTAGCACACCAAACACTTCACTGTTGTTTTTTTGGGAAGAAACATAGCAATAGTACAATGTCTCCAAAGTTGGATTGATGTGGGGAAAGCACCTTTCCCTGCTAGTTAAGAGAGACTTCCTCTTGGCACCCAGGAGGAGGGATTCCCTGATGTTGACACATGTAGCCAGCTTGGCATAAATGCCTTGTGGAATGGGTCCGCTTCCAGTTAATTTTATGTTTTCCTTTCTACTGCCATCAGCATAGATTTAACTCTTATTATGCTCAAAGACCTATTGGGACCTGATTCCTAAAATTGATGTTATCAGTGTGTCTGGCAATCTGGGGCCAGGGAGATGACTAAGTGGAATAAGTGCTTCCTTGGCAAGCACAGGGTCCTGAGGTCAATCCCCAGTTCTGCAAAAAATAAACTAAATAAAAATAAATAGTTAAATGAAGAAAAAATGAAGATGTACCCAGCACACTGGATGGGTCACTATGGTTCTGTGTTAGAGCATCTGATTCTTGCTCTCAGGGGTACTGGCAACATCTCAGCTTACTGCCCAAGCATTGATGGCTGCATTGCTTCTGATGGCTGCATTGATAATTGCTACACCTTTACCAGGGGCTGCACTGCCATACTGAGTAAATTCACTAAGGCACCTTTGATGCTATCTCCAAGACCTATAGTTACCTGACTCTCAACTTCTGGAAAGAGACAATGTTCACCAAGTCTCTCTACCAGGTATGGTAGTGCATGCCTGTAATCCCAGTACTTGGGAGGTGGAGGCAAGAAGATCCCTGTGAGTTCAAGGCCAATCTGGACTATATAGTGAGTTCAAGGCCAATCTGAATTATATAATGAGACCTTATCTCAAAACATGGGGTGGTGGTGGAGAAACTGGCTGTGGTACATGCTTGTAATATCACCACTGGAGCTGGGGGAGCAGGTAGGAAGGACATGAAATGAAAGCCTGCCTGGTCAATTTAGTGAAAGTCTTTCTTAAAACTGAATGAAGGAAGGGATGTAACTCAGTGGTAAAATGGACCTGGACTCAATTCCCAGAACTACAAAAAATAAATAAATAAATAAATAAAAGATCATTGGTCACATCTGCAAAGTACTTCTGTCTCTCCCTCATATCCAATATAACATTCAGTTTCCAGGGATCAGCCTAAGGAGTCTTTGGTGTGTGTGTGTGGGTGTGGGATGTATTAGTTAGCTTATCATGGCAGTTAACAACTCTGCTTCTTAAACCACCTTAGAGCCCGGCGTGGTGGCGCAGGCCTGTAATCCCAGCACTCAGGAGGCTGAGGCAGGAGGATTGTTGTGAGTTTGAGACCAGCCTGAGCTACAAAGTGAGCTTCAGGCCAGCCTGACCTGCATAGTGAGACCTTGTCTCAAAAAGACAAATAAAAAAATTTTTAAAAACTACCTTAGAACTCTGTCCCTAAACACCCACTAATTTCCTAGTTTCTCAATTGTACACCAAACCACCTTCCAACCTCACATTTTTCCAGTCCACCCTCAATCATCTTCATGTGCTCTCAAACTGTCCTTAGTAGCCCTGTTTCTCCAAAGAGCTTTATTCATTCAAACTCCCCTGTAGTAGAGCCCACCTTCCCTCTGCTGCCCTCAGTTACTCTTTATGTACATCCCTAAGTACCTTGGATTTTTTTTTGGCGGAACCTGGGATTGAACTCAGGCTCTTGCGCTTGTGAGGCATAGGCTTATTCTACTGAGACATGTCCTGGACCCCAGTACCTTGGATTTTACCATCCAAACTTTCTACTACCATTCTCTAGGCTTAAATTGTCTCCTGGTGCAATTCAAGTTGTATCCGACAGGCGGAGGGGAGAGGTGGACACTGAGAAAGTAGAGCATGAGAGATTAAAAGAAATTGAGATAGATGGGAGGGAAGGCACATCGTGCAAGGTTGTCTTGTAGGAGCAACTGTAATGGAAACTACAGCTGCCCGTATGTGGATGAAGCTGGTGTTTTTAAGATGGGGGTGTGTGGCAGGCTAATTAATCTGTGGGTCTAATGCTATAAATATTTGCTCCCTTCCATAATCTTTTCAGTTTCATCCTTCACATACTGGGGTAAGGGGAAGTGTGTGTGTGTGTGTGTGTACATGCGCCTGTGCATATGTGTGCGTTCGTGTATGTGATGCCAATGATGGAACCTAAGGGTTTGTATATGCTAGGCAAGTACTCTACCTCTGAGCTACATACTCAGTTCAGATTGTAGTTTTTTTGAGTGTGGTTTGTCTTTTTTTTTGAGACAGGGTCTCACTATACAGTTCAGGCTGGCCTTAAGCTCACCTTGTAGCTCAGGTTGGTCTCGAACTCACAACAATCCTCCTGCCTCAGCCTCCTGAGTGCTGGGATTACAGGCATGCACCACTACGCTCGGCTCCTTGAGTGTGGTTTGGAGACAGGGTCTCAATATGCTGCCCAAACTGCTCTCAAATTCCTATACTCAAGCAGTCTTCCTGCCTCATCTTCCTGAATAGCAGAGATCTGTTGTATGTCATGAATCAGAGCCAAAAGAAACGAAAAGAGAGAAGGCCAGACGAATATAGGCTTCAAAGGTCTCACTGAGAGGACCAGGGAGATAGCTTAGTAGAATAAGTGCTTGCCTGGCAAAGGCAAGGGCCTGAGTTCAATCCGCGGTTCTGCAAAAAAAAAAAAAAAAAAAAAAAAGGAAACAAAGGTCTCATCTCACTGAGATTAGTCTCTAAGGGAGCCCAGAGCCACAGAAACATCTCACACTTACTGAGGGCTAAAGCAGGCTAAGGAATGTGCATAACCACTTTGGTGAGCACAGACTATTGTATTGACTTCAGGAATCCTAATTGTTTGCACAATGCTGTCCATTAACATCTCAAGCCAGGGAAGAAACAACAAACAGGGCCAGCGGGAGAAGCTGTTATCTATAGCCTTGAATCCCAGCTTGCCGGAATTTACTAGGGAGACAGCAGTTCTCCTCTGGCTCTTTATTGCTTCTTGCTCCCTGGGGGGACATTAGGCTTTTGTCTTTCATCTATATTTCTATAGAGATCATTAACCATGCGGGGGCTCAAACTATAATTTCCTATTTTACTGTTGAATGAGAAGTTGTGGGACCTGGGGGCAGCGAGTGCCTGCATTCAAATTGCAGGTTCATTAAGGTGGACTGACCACAAGCAAGTGACCTTCCTTACCAGTACTTATCCTTTTCCTGTTCTTTCCTTTTGTTCTCACCTCCTCCTCTTCCTCCTCCTCCTCCTCCTTCTTCCTCTTCTTCTTCTTCCTCCTCCCCCTTCTCCTCCTCCTCCCCCTCCACCTCTTCATCCCTTTTTGAGACAGGGTCTTACTATGTAGCTCAGGATTGGACTTGAACTCATGATGTCGCCTCAAACTCAGTGATCATCAAGCCTCGTCCTGCCGAATGCTGGGGTTATAGATGTGTGCCTCCAAGCCCAGCTATCCTGACACTTTTTTTTTTGAGACACAGTCCTTACTGTGTACTTCAGAGTGGCCTTGAGCTTATTTTGTAGCCTAGGCTGGCCTCAAACTCTCAGTGAGATCACTGCCTGCCTCAGCCTGTTGAGTGCTAGGATTACAGGTGTGCACTATCACACCAGCCACCTGATAGATATTCTTCAAAAATATTTTGTTTAAATATTTTTATAGTTGATGGATTTGCTTTCTATGTTTGGGTCTTTCATCAATCCAGAGAATTTTTCTGAATGTCATGTGTTAGAAATAGGGGCCAGGGAGATGGCTCAATGGTCTAAGCACCTGCCTGGCAAGCACTAGTACCCAAGTTCAATCCCCAGTACTGCATGCCAAGACAGTCACTGAAAGCAGACAAGGTGGCACACACCTGTAATCCCAGCAGTGAGAAGGCTGAGACAGGAAGATCATTATGAGTCTGAGCTGCATAGCAAGACTCAGTACCAAACAAATAAAAGATTAAAAAATAAAAGAAATTTCATCCTAATTGGGCATAGTGGCCTATATCTATGCAGTAGTTCTAGCTACTGGGTAGGCTGAGGTGAGAAGTTTGCTTAAGCATAGGAGTTTGAGGACAGATAGCCTGGGCAACAGCAAGACCTTGTCTCAGAATAAAAAAATCAAATCTCTTCTTGTAAAAGAGTCATTTCTCTCAAGCCATTTTGGTGAATAGTCTGTCTCTCTCAGTGACTTGAAATATTGCTTATCAATTCTTATAAGAATATAAATATCCAAGTCAACTTTTTGGTTACTTTGGAAGTGGAGATGGAACCCAGGATCTTTTACTTGCTAAGCACATGTCCTGCCACTAAATCACAACCACAGCTCCAAGTCAACTTTTTAATTTTATTTGTTATGGTTTGTATTTAGTTGTCTCCCCAAAGCCTCAAGCAGTTCCTAGGGTGGAGTTTGTGATTGATTATTGTGGGTGTGGATGCCCGGGCAGGTAATTTGCAACACAATGGTAGGAGAGGAAAGAAGTTAGCTAGCCGCCAGAGCAGCTGCCTTTCCTTCTGCTCTCCTCTTCAGCTCTCGCTGACCTGAGCTGCTGCTCTCCACCTTGTGCTACTCTGCCTGGAGTCAGCTGAGTATAGACTGAAACTTCCACTAACTGTGAGTAAACCTTTCCTTTCTTAATTTTGGGTGTCGGGTGTTTGTACCAATAACGAGAGAAAAGTAACTGAGACAGTTTACTATTGATCTAGGTGTTTTTTTTTTTTTTTTTTTTTTTTTTTTTTTTTTTTTTTTTTTTTTTTTTTTTTTGTAATAGGGACTGAACTGCAGGATCTTCCCACTGAACTACATCTCCACCCCTTTTTCATATTTTATTTTCAGACTGTCTCACTAAGTAGGTAAACTGCCCAGGATGGGGCTCAGCTTTTTTTTTTTTTTTTTTTTTTTTTTTTTTTTTTTTTTTTTTTTTTTTTTTTTTTTTTTGTGGCGGAACTGGGGATTGAACTCAGACCCTTGTGCTTGCCAGGGAAGTGCTTATTCTGTGCCATCTCCCCGGGTCGAGTCTCAGCTTTCAATCCTCTTGCCTCAGCAGAATACTGGGATTACAGATGTGGCCTACCATTCCTGGGTCTACTTTTCCGTTGTATTCCCGAATCCGATTTCTATGAGTAAGGCTTTATATTTTCAATCTGAGAAGACTATGCCCTTCACCTTTTTTCCATTTTTATCAGTACATATTTGCATTATGTTCATTGTGGGGAGTTGGTATGTGTACATAACACATCCCAATTATTTTGTCCCCTTTCCTATCCACCTGCATTTTTTGCCAGCATCAGATTCTTTATTTATTTTCCTTTTAGTATTTTTGAGAGAGGGTTTCACTGTGCAGCTCACTTTGTAGCTCAGGCTGCTGGGATTACAGGCATGCACTACCAGAGATTCATTTATCTTTTCTTTTTTTGGTACCAGGAATCAAACTTGGGGTATTGTGCATATCAGGCAGGCACTTATGCCACTGACCTCTATCCTCAGCCCTCATCCATTTATAAATCCATACTTCATAAAATTAATCATCATACATAGAGATTAACAACCAGACTAATATGGAAAAAATATATAGAACAGACAATATAATTATACTAAATCAGGTTACATTTTACATACATTGTCCATGCTGGATTACAATGATTTTTCTTTATCCTACTATCTACCTTGTATTTTGTACTTTAAATATTTATTTCTCATGTAAGAGAAGCCATGTGATATTTAGGCTGTGTATCTGATTTATTGAAATTAACATTACAGTCCTAAGGCACATCCATTTTTCTACTCAAGTTTATAGTTCTACATGACAGACTAATGCTCTACTGTGCATAAATAATTTTCTTTATCCATTCATCTGCTGACAAAGTAGGCTGCTTCTAAAATTTAGTTATGAATTGTACTGCTAGAAAATGGGGTATGCATGCATCACTGTGGAATGTCTTTAAATCTTTTGGGATGATACCTAGATGGGGAATAGGTAAGAGAATTAGAATTTCCAGTTGTAGGGGGTTTTTGTGTTTGTTGCTTTCGGTGGTACCAAGGATTGAACTCGGGACCTTGAGCTTGCCAGGCAAGTCCAGTTGTAGTTTTTGAGGACTATCCATACTGATTTTAACAACGGTATACCAATTTACATTCTTTACAATGAAGAACGGATTCTCCACTCCCGTGGAGCCTCACTAGCATTTATTGTTGCCTGATTTCTTGATGATAGCTGTTCTTTTTGAGACAGGATTACAGAGTTTCACTATAAAATTCAGGCTGGCCTTGGACTCACTTTATAGCTCAGGTTAGCCTCCAACTTGCAGCAGTCCTCCAGTGTGAGCCACCCAAGTACTGGAATTACAAGCCTGCACCACTGCTTCTGGCTTGATGGTAGTCATTGTTTGTAGAGTGAGATGGAAGCTCAGTGTTATTTTAATTCACATTTCTGTAATGGCCATTGGTGTTGAATATTTTTTTCTTTTCTTTTTTTTTTTTTTTTTTTTGCAGTACTAGGGATTGAACTCAGAACCCTGCACTTGCCAGGCAAGCTCTTATTCTACTGAGCTATCTCTCTGGACCCTCAAGTTGTTCTTGAATTATGTAGCCCAGCCTGGCCTCCAACTTGTGAGGATCCCCCTGCCTCAGCCTCCTGAGTGTTGGGATCATAGGTATAAGCCACCACACCCATACATAATTAATGGCTTGAAATATTTTAAGAGGTCCTTTATTAGTAATTGAGGTTAGCCAAAAACAACTGTACATTTATCTCAATTAGATTATTAAAATGGCTTAAAGAAAGTCTTTTACAGATGAATTATATTTAATAAATGTAGGAGAATGTTGTTGAAATACAAAATCACAATCTGCAATGAAATTGCAGACTGGCAAAGATTATCATCAGTGGTAGTGCTACCAAGCCCCTTCTGAAAGTGGCTTACCAACCAAACACTGCTGGGTTCTGGTTTGCTCACCCTTTCCTCTGGTGTTAGATTTCAAGTTCTCATCTCAAACAAATAATTGAATAAGATGAACAAAAAGCAGTAGCCAAATTTATTTGAAAGTAAAAGTGAAAAGTGAGGGAGAAGCTGGGGAGATGGCTCAGTAGAATAAGTGCTTCCCTGGCAAGCACAAGGACCTGATTTCAATCCCTGGTTATGCAAAGAAAAAGTGAGGGAGAAACTGGCTCTGCAGACCAAGCTTGGTCCAACTAAAAGGAGTAAAAGCACTATGAGGGTTTTTGAGACGGTCTTACTATGCAGCCCAGGCGGGCCTTTGAAGTCATCTGTCATCCCTGGCTGGCCTTGAATTTGCAATGATCCTCCTTCCTCAGCCTTCTGAGTGCTAGGATTATAGGCATGTGGTGCCACACTATTTTTATTAAGTTTATTGGTATATTTTACATATCTACAGTGATCACATTCACCATAGAGAATTTGTACCTGTATATGGTATAACTTGTGATTAATTTATGAGGAACTTCCATGTTTATTTTGTAGAAGGTCCCCCATTCTATGAGATTGTGTTTATGCAGAAATGTGCATTTTTACCAAATTTGGGTAGTAAGTGCTCCAATGCCAGAAAATACAAGCTCAGTGTTTCTGGACATCCAGTGAGGCTAGGATCTTGGGCTTTGGAAAGGAGGGAGGAAAGTTGTGATTCCAGTGTTTTGTCTGCTATGTGCACCTGAAAGTATTCATGGTAACTTCCGCTGTGTGGAAGCTGCTTGCATCTATCTTGAGCCTGGAACACAGGAAATGGGGTCCGTGAACAAATGAATGAATCATTTACTTTTTTGGAAAGCTAATAGTATGCCAAGCAATTTGCTAACACTTTTCTTCCATAGTTTTATCTCTAACCTTTATTGTCAGACAGGTATTAGGACACCCACACACACACTAGCAGTAGGCCAGGAAATCAGTGGCTGGGAAAAGAGGACCCCTATTATATTCAAACCCGATTCCTTATGCTTCCATAAGTCATTCACCGAAGATGAAAGAGATCTAATTTTCATCTGTCCATGCATTCATCTGTCAAGGAACCATTAAGCATATTGCGTTAGCAGAACTACCACGGTACAACTTTACATGCATACAGTGATGGCAAACCTTTTAGAGACCAGACTACAACCCAAAACTCATTTATGTCAAAGTGCCAGAACTGGTATCAAACCTGAATACTGAGGTTTTAGTTTTAGTAGAAACAACTCACACACTTGGCTCACCTGTCCAAAGGAAGGCTCTGCATACCCGCTGTGGCACGTTCGCCAAAACCAAGTTGAACCTTCCCAGGAAGACCAGTTGAGTAGCTGAACTTTGGGTACTGAAGGGCAGGGTTTATGGCCGAGATTTCCAGGAAACATAGCGGTCCTTCCTCACAGTTGTGGGTTTGGCTGAGGAGGCACAGCTAAATCGGAGGTTTTTAGACAAATCCTTGTCCCCAGCGCAGGTCCGAGACTGGGCGCGGTTTCGCAGCGAAAAGCTTGGAAACCCGCTGAGTGCCAATTAGCATTAGTGCGCCGGTACAGGGAGAGGTTTAACATAATCTTGAGGAATAATTTGCAACGAGGGGGCATGGCTCTGGGAGCGACGCAAACGTAGGGGCGGTGACTCCACAAATTATCCGTCCCTTATTTGTGTCTGCCACCGAAGGTGTGGCCTAGGTGCTCCCTTCATTGAATGAGGAGGGGCTGAAGTAAGTGTTCCCTTGGCTCGGAGACGAAATTTAGGGTGGGTCTTGAAATTTAACCCCAGCGATTGGCTGATGTGCTTAGGGGGCGTGGCTATGTGTCACCCATCCCCCGTGTGGTCACTTCCTGTGGAGTTTCCCCAACCCGAAGAGGTGGGGGAAGAGGACGGACGAGGGGGAGGAAGGCGGTCGTCAGGGGTTAGGTGTTGGGGGGTGTCAGTCCGTTCAGGGCAAGGGATGACTCACGGCCCATCCCCTCTTCCCGACGCCGCCCGCCCGCGCAGAGCCTAGCTCCATGGCTTAGCACAGGAGGAGGCGGTTGCGAGTGGGGGGAAGGGGGACTCTTATTTTGTTAGGGGGACCGGGCCGAGGCCCGACCGGCCTGGCAGGGCTCGCCCGGGACCGGGCGTCATGTCTCATGAAGCCGAGCCAGCTCGGGACGGCGTAGAGCCCAGCGCGGAGGGCCCTCGAGCAGTGTTCGTGCTTTTGGAGGAACACAGGTCGGCGGACTCGGCCCAGCTGCTCAGGTGCCGGCGCTTGGGTCTGGGAGTGCTAGTTAGAGTTTCCCGGACATCATCTGCGGGTATCCGGGGACCCAGACCGGGATTGGAGGCTCTTGGCCTAGGCTTGGAGGACGCTGGGGCGCCTGTTTTGGGGAGGGGCAAGTAAGGGATCTGGTGGTGGCCTGTGTGAACTGAGGCTTAAAGGAGTCGGAGTGCATTAAGGGGGGAGTGGGCAGGGTCAGAATTGGGGGACCAGGCTGGGTCTAGAGGGGCAGGTTGTGAAGTATCCGGAAACTGGTCTCAGGTCGCTGAATTTGGGAGACTGATTAGAGGTTGAATTTAGAGTCCATGAGAAGAGTGAATTTAAGGGGCACTTTCAGGTGAGGCACTGATTTTAATAAAATGTAGGGTCCTGGGGCGTTGGTTCTGTTCTGGGATCTCAGTGACTTAGTGGTGGTTGCTGTGTTTGGGGACTTGAATCTGGAGGGATTTGGGGGTGTCTCCGGTTCACCCTGTGACAGCCATCTGAGTAGAAGTGAGGGAAAGAAGCCACATTCAAAAAGACCTTCCCACCCCCACCCCTCCTCCGGGGGCACAAATCCCGGCCTTCTGCCCACACCTGCAGGGGCTTGAGTGGTACATCTCCGGAGGGTGGAGGGAGAGTGGATGGTGATCCTGTTGCCTCTCAGTTCGGGAAAGGTCAGAGGAGGGTCTTGTTTCTGCTGCCACTCAGCCTCTGCCAGCCTTACCTGCCCTCTCCCCGCATATGCCCTCTTGTTTTTATTCGACCCTCTCAGTTGGCGTCAAGAGTTCCTGGGTGGACTCTCGACTCCCTCGAAGTGAATCGAGTATGAACAGCAACATCCCTGCCTGGGTGGTTCTCACCAGCTTCTCTCCTTCACTTCTTCTGGCAGCCCACTCTGGAGCTCCAGCCCTCTGTCGAGACTTTGCACACCACAGCGCCCATCTCTTCCACTTTGTGCAATAGGTGTGTGGGCACAGGTCGGGGCTTTGCCCCCTTCCTGCCTGAGATTGTGCTGAGCTCAGCGACTCCCTCAAGCTTCCTCTTCCCAACTTCCTGGGTGGTTTTAGGGCCCCATCTGAGGGTGAGGAGAGGAAGGAAGACAAGTTAATCCTTGGGGAGGGCAGAGTGTGTTAAGATAAGTCACCCATAATTTTTTCAGGATTCTCTTTAAATTCAAAGATGCATGTTCATCATCTATGTTCAAGCGTTCCCTGGACACTAGGGTTCTTGGGCTTGAGGGCTAAGCAGGAGCCTCTGCAAGGTCTGTGTCCCATCTTCTAATTTCTTCTAACAACCTAGACCTAGTTCATCTCAGTAGTGAATATAGTCAAAGGAAAGGGATATTTGTGCCTTTTTGTTTTGTTTGCACGTAGGTCTTGGTATTGGGGATGTGTATGTTTTAATGTATCCAAAAAAGCAAGAAAGGGTTGGGCAGGTTCCTCCAGCTAAGAAAAAAATGTTCTTGTAAGATAGATCCTCCAACCAAATCTTTAGTATTGTAAATCCAGACTGTTGGAGCAAGAGGACTCTTTCATGTTCCTTTTTTTTTTTTATTTGAGGCAGGGTCTCACTATAGTTTAGACTGGCCTTGAACTCACTACATAACCCTGGTTTTAAACTTGCAGTGATCCTCCTGCCTCAGCCTCTCATGCCTGACTCACATTTCCATTTTTATATTTGGGTGTGTATTGGTATCCCACAAACTCTGGCTGGGGCTGGGAAAAACTCACTTGCAAAGTGGTAGATCTTGAGTAAAGTGAATCATCAACCCTTGTCCTGTTCTCCTTGTGGTATATCCAGTTTGTGTTACAATGGGCTGTTGTGATGAGGGGTGCCCCAACTTGCTTTGAGTGTGTGTGTTTGTAGAGGGGTTGCATCCAGCTGTCAGAAAAATGGAGTGTGGGGGCTGGGAGAGTGCTGTATTGAATTGTCATTCCTAAATTGTTTTCCTCGAGCTCAGGTTGTTTTTGGTTGTTAGAGTGAGGGGGTCAGTCTTATTATTCTGACTAAAGGGAGTGGGGTAAAACTGGCCCTAGGAGAGTGGAAGAGGGAAGGGGTGGGGAGCAGATCTAAATTTCACAGCATGAAGGGTCCCCTTATAAGGCTCCCTACAATCACTGACTGCTATCCCTCCCTCCCTTCCACCACAGCCTGAACTCTCTGCTTCCGGAATCTGGGATTGTTGCTGACATTGAATTAGAAAATATCCTTGATCCAGACAGTTTCTACGAGCTCAAAAGCCAACCTCTACCCCTACGCTCCAGGTATGACTTGTCCCTCTTGACACCCCCTCCCATTTTCTCAGCACCTCCTCACTGATCTGCTGAGGCCCCCAGGGCACGCCCACCCCATTCTCCTCAGCCTGTGTTTTCTTATTAAAAGGAGAGTCTGGAAGGGGCAGGTCTCACAGGAAGGCCCAGGTGGTCTCCCTCGACAGACCTCCCTCCCCTGCCAGACCTCTCCTGCCTCGCACTCCTACACAAGTTTTGGAGGGGGGCAGGCCTGCAGGAAGTCCCATCCCCTGCTGGGCAGATCCCTGCACACAGCCCCTGCTGAGCTCCTCTCCCTGGCCAGAACCCACCCACTCTCAGCCTTTGAGGAACCCTTTCTGGTCTTTTCTTTCCCCCAGCTTGGAAGTCTGAATGTGCTGAGTCATCGGGCCCAGGCTCTAGAGAGGGGAGGGGACCTGGAAGAGGGGCAGGAAGAGAGAGGATTGTGAAATCTCCGAGATTTTCAAGACTGCCCTGCTCCTGGGACCAGAGGCCCAGACAGGGAGGGAGGGGGGCCTAGGGCTGCTCTTGTCTGATGCTCACGCCAGAGCTGAGAAGTCTCTTGCCTCAAGGTGGACCCAGGAGCCCTCTCTGGAGCTGCGGTGTGCTGTGGCCAAAGCCTCGGTTCTGCTTTGGCTCATTTTAAACTAGGATGAACACTTCCTGCAGCGCCATGAACAGCATCTTTGCTCTTAATGTAAACAGGTTCAAACCTACACTCTTCTATTAGGACTCAGGGCTCAAGTTTGCTGACCAGACTGCAACCTCCGGGTTCTAAGACTGGGTCTGGTACACTGTGGCCTGCGAGGGCTGTGGTCAGGCCTGATTCTCCTGTCTCCCCACCACACCATTGCCTGTGCAGGCAGAGAATAGGCCTGGTTCCTGTATCTGCTCCAGCACGCTGTGTCCCTTAGACTTGGGAAGAGACTCCTAGCTTACCTGTGGCCCCATATTTCCCATTCTACAGCCTCCCAATATCACTGCAGGCCACCCCAGCTACACTCTCTGCATCGTCTTCTGCAGGGGGCTCCAGGACCCCTGCCATGTCGTCGTCATCTTCATCGAGGGTCTTGCTGCGTCAGCAGCTCATGCGGGCCCAGGCACAAGAGCAGGAGAGGCGTGAGCGTCGGGAACAAGCCGCAGCTGCTCCCTTCCCCAGCCCTGCACCTTCCTCTCCAGCCATCTCAGTCGTTGGCGTCTCTTCTGGGGGCCACACATTGAGCCGTCCACCACCTGCTCAGGTGCCAAGGGAGGTACTCAAGGTAAGGTGAGGTCCAGAGGCCCTATGAGTCACTCCTGATGGGTGACTAAGGGGTGGTTCTGGAAGCTAGGGGCGGCCTGGGTTCCCCGAAGCTTTGGGGCAAGGCCTAGGGACCTCTAAGGAAGGTCCCTGAAAGTTTCAGTAGCCTGTGCTCAGGTCCCATGTGTTTGGTATTTTTGAAGTATTCTTGTGGATTTGGGGTTTAGGCTTTTTTTTTGGTAATACCAGGGATCAGATTCGTAGATGCTACACTTGCCAAGCAGGTGCTTGTGCTGCTGAGCTCTCCCTGGTGTTCTTTTTTTTTTTTTTTTTTTTTTTTTTTGGGCAGAACCTGGGATTGGACTCAGGCCCTTGCACTTGCCAGGCATAATGCTTATTCTACTGAGCCATCTTCCCAGCCCTCCCTGGCATTCTTACAGATTTGTAAAGGTTCCCTGGAGTCACTAGGAAGGTTTGGTGGGCCATGGAGGTCCTGAATGCTCTAGGTGTGCCCAGTATTTATAGGATGGGGTGTGTGTGTGTGACAGAGAGACATACATTATGAGTTCTTTAGCTGTCATGGTGTCTTGGGAAGCCATGTGTAATTCAAGGTATTTTTGGTGCTGTCACAGACTAGGGAGGAGTCTAGGAAACTGGGAGTCTGATAAGGGGCTGTACTGTAAAAGATCCTGTCAAATGGGTGAAGTTTAGGGGCTGTGAAGTATTTCTGATGAAGGGAATTTGGGTTCATGATCATCAGATTTACCAGTATTTTCATGTTTTTGTTAGGCATGGTAGTGTACTTCTGTTATCAGAATGCTGGGGTGCTGGGACATAAGGATTGATTGACTGGGCAGCTTAAGGGACTTAGACAAGACCCTGTCTCAGACTAAAAAAATAAAAGGGCTGGGGCTGTAACTCAAGAGTTCAAGTCCTTAATACTGCAAAAAAATTATTTTTTTTTATTTTATTATTCTGTGGGACTGGGAATCCCAGAGGCATTCTACCACTGAGCTGTAGTGTGAGTCACCCACTTTGATTTTGAGATAGGGATTTCACTTAGTTGCCCAGCCATTGCTGAAATTTTCAGCCTTCCTGCTTTAGCCTCCCTCAGCTCTTAGATTGCAAGTGTATCCCACTGCACCCAGTCACCAATATTTTTTGAGTGCTTTTCAAATTCTAGGCTCAGGCGGCTTACCTGAACCTAGGAACAGATTGGTTAGAAGAATGAGCCTGGAGCCTAGAGTTCTGCCATTTAGCCCTGTTCTACCTTGTTCCTTTTCCTTCTCCATCCTCTTATCCCACAGGTTCAGACCCACCTGGAGAACCCAACACGCTACCACCTGCAGCAAGCACGCCGGCAGCAAGTGAAACAGTACCTGTCCACCACACTTGGGCCCAAGCTGGCTTCCCAGGCCCTCACTCCGCCACTGGGGCCCACGAGTGCCCAGCCACTGCCTGCTCCTGAGGCTTCCCATGCCACTGGCCCCACAGGCAGTGCACCTAACAGCCCCATGGCACTACTCACCATTGGGTCCAGCTCAGAGAAGGAGGTAGGAGGCTGTAGCCAATCCTCTTATGTCCTTGTTCTGGTATTTTGCTAGGCAAGTGCTCCACCGCTCAGCTACCTATACCTCTAGGCTCCCCTTCTGGTTCTTCTCACCCTGTACAATGTTTATTTCTTCCCCTAGATTGATGATGTCATTGATGAGATCATCAGTCTGGAGTCCAGTTACAATGATGAGATGCTCAGCTATCTGCCTGGAGGCACCACAGGGCTGCAGCTCCCCAGCACGGTGAGGCCCAGAGATGGGAGGTTGGACTGAAAGCAAGGGCATCCTTCTGTCACTAAGACTAAACCTGCGCTAGCTGGCTGAGACCCTAGCACTGATACAGAGGGAAGCCAGGTGATGAGTGAAACTTGCCATTGCCATGTACTTCGTGCCCTGATACATTGAGAGGTGGCCTATGCAGACTGATAATACGTGGGCTAGGAAGTCGATGTAAGTATTGGCTCATATCAGTGAGGCTTTGCTACGGGCAGTACCCAAACATGGGAATAATAACAATTTGTCCCAACAAACAGGTCATTGGGCCATACCCAGACAGAGACATACCAAAAGGCTCAAAACATAGCAAGTATGACAAGTGATTGGATTTGTAATGACAGAAATGTACTAAGTTTTGGAGTGAATTAGGCCAAGAGATTAGATTTTTGAAAAGAGAAGATAAAACTTCCTAGAGCAAGAGCTATACCATTATAACTTTTTTTTGAGACAGACTCTCTGTGGAGTCCAGCCTGACCTTAAAGTCAGTGTAACCCAGGCCGGCCTCAAACCTGTGGTGATCCTTCTGCTTCAGTCTACCAAGTACTAAGATTACAGGCATGTGCCACCATAACATTCTAATTTTGGAATATTCCAAGACACAACTTAGTTACAGCTTTGCTTTTGCTTTTGTCCTGCCCCTGTGCCAAGAGGATTGAAGCAGGCATGGTGGTACATATCTGTAATCATTGCTACTCCAGAGGCCAAGACAGGAGGATTGTAAGTTCAAGAGAGGCCATCCTGAGAAGTTAGTAAGAGCTTATCTTAAAATAAGGTCTGGAGCTGGTGTAGTGGCATATGTCTATAATTTCAGGACTCTGGGAGGCTGACATAGGAAAATGGCGAGGATTATTTTTTTTTGTTTTGGCCTTTGTTTTATTTTTTTGAGACAGGGTCTCACTATGTAGTTCAGGCAAGCCTTGAACTCACTAGGTAGACCAGGCTGACCTCAAATTCACAGTGATCCTCCTGCCTCAGTCTCCCAAATACTGAATAATAGGCATGTATCAACTTACCCAGCAAGAATGGCAAGAACTTTGAGGCTATCCCAAGGAATTTAGGAACTTGTCAAGATCCCATCTCAAAAGTTACAAGGTTAAAAAAAACTGGGCATATAGCTCAGTGCAAAGGCCCTGGGTTCAGTCCCTAGTACTATAATAAAACAGGTGTAACTGAGTGGTAGTTTGCCTAGCATCACAGCACTATAAAACAACTAAACAGAAAATGATGCCAGTTTATCGGAACTCTTCATTGCTGTGGATACAACACAGCCAGAGATTGGAGAGCAGGATCTTTATTATTAGAGTCTGCAGATCAGAGCAGGTTTCAAGACATAGCAGCTCATTGAGAAGTGACACTTGGCTATACTTATTAGTGTGCTGTGCTAGAAGATAGCCAGGATAGTGTGAAGCAGGGGAAAACACTTAAGCCAACATGAAGAGACAGCTGATGGTTAAATAGTTCAACAAGAAATCCTGAGAGATCAGAATGTGCAGAAACACACTGGAGGTCAGGATCATGGTATGTGGCAACGAGATCAGGTCCACGTAGTAGTAGGACTCAATCACCATGAAAGACTGGAGATTAGGTTAGAAATCTGTAGAAGGCCAGATTTTCAATTGAATGTTGCCATGACAATTTACCAAGGTCTGAGAAGACTGGGTTGGAGTATTAAAAGAATTTTGGATCAGAATGTTGTGCTAGGAGGAGCTAAGAGACTAGAATGTCACATCAGAGGGGCCAAAGACTTGAGAGTGGTGGTCTTATAGCATTTCTCCTCAGAGCCAGCCCTAGGCCTTTGGAGAAGGGGCTTCAGAGGCCACCAAGAGATCTGAGGACCTGGATGGGTTGATGGGCATATCAGGCAGAGTTAAGTGCCCAGGCCAAGAAATGAAGGTCCACTTTGGTCTGCTCCCACATTGGGTTGTCACCTGAAATTGCCTTTAAAGGAAAAGGAAGTTGGGTGTAGTGGCAGTCTGTAATCCCAGCGCTCTTGGGAGCCTGAGGCAGGAGGATCAAAAGTTTGAACCCAGCCTGAACACTTTCTAGACCCTGTCTTAAAATTTAATGTATTATTTATTTTTTGGTGGAACCGGGGATTGAACTCAGGCCCTTGCACTTACCAAGGAAGTGCTTATTCCACTGAGCCATCTCCCCGGCCCCCTGTCTTAAAATTATAAAACAAAACCTCTACTCCCAGGACGTAGGGAGGCTGATGATGCAGGAAGATCACGGTGAGCTACGTAGTAAGACCCTGTCTCAAAAAGAGTAAATTTTGTAAAAAGGAGTTAGGATGTAGCTTAATCTGAAGGCCCTGGGTTCAATCCCCAATACTGCAAAAAGGGAAGAAAGGAAAAGGAAAGGTTCTTAGGGATCAAATATTCCTTGTGTCAGGGGGCCCTGATTTTGGAGGGTGTGTGGAGGAGGGTCAGGAGCCTGGTTCTAAAGCGAGACTAAGCCTAGGACCTGTTCCCAACCATTGTTTCTGTGCCCTCACTGCCCCCAGCTGCCTGTGTCAGGGAACCTGCTTGATGTGTACAGTAGTCAGGGTGTGGCCACATCAGCCATCACTGTCAGCAACTCCTGCCCCGCCGAGCTGCCCAACATCAAACGGGAAATCTCTGGTAAGTGCTAGGGTCTTGATTCCACACCTGCACCCTCTATCTTTGCCTGAGCCCTATTCCTGCCAGGTCAGGGGATGGACCTGATTCTGGGGAAAGGGATTTGAGCATTTTAGAAGTGGGCTGGGCATCTGGGCATGGTGGCACATGCCTATACCAGCACTTGGAGGGCACAAGGATCACTGAGTTTGAGGCCAGCCCGGGCTACGTAGTGAGTTCAAGGCCAGCCTGAACTACATAGAGCTTGTCTAGAAAAAAGCAAATGGACTCAGGGTGTAGCTCAGTGGTAGATCACCTCCTTAGTGTGTTTAATCCCCAGCATTGCAAAGAAAGAAAGGAACGAGCAGTCCTCCGTCTTTATCCATATAGCTTATGTCTTCACAAATAGTAGGACAGCCTTTTTTTTTTAAGTCACTGGTAGCCAAGTGGCAGTACACACCTGTACTTTCAGCACTTGTGAGGCTGAGGCAGGAGAATTGCAGGTCAAGCCCAACATATAGCTAAGTGCAAAGACCCTGGGTTCAGTCTCAATAATAGTAATAATATAATTTAAATAAAAATGTAAAACCTACTTCAAGCCCAGTACCATGATGTACACTTGTAATACCAAGCTACTTGAAATGCTGAGGCAGGAAGATCACTTAAACCTAAGGATTCAGGGCTGGTCAAATCGATATAGCAATACCCCATCTCTTATAAAAAAACAAAACTAGGAAGCAGGAATATCACAAGTTCAGGCCCAATCTGAGCAACTTAGTGACTTAGCAAGGCCCTGTCTCAAAAAATGGACTGGGAATATGGTGAGAAAGCCCTGGGTTCAATTCCCAGTTTTACCAAAAACAGAAATGCAGTCTTTCCCCTGCCCCTCCCTCTTCACATGAACCTATGCCCTGCTCCTTGGGTCAGCAGCACTGAACACCCCCACTTTCTTTCAGAAACCGAGGCAAAGGCCCTTTTGAAGGAGCGGCAGAAGAAAGACAATCACAACCTGAGTAAGCCCCAGCACCAGTGCACTTACCCAAGTGTTGACCAGCCCTTTGTGCTCCTGTGTTCTGAGCCTCCCTTTGTGGGGACCTTCCTATAACAGCTATAGCACTCCAGTTTTTCACTCCCTTCAAGTTTTGTTGACTATTTCCTGTTTTCTCTTTCTCCCCTTGCCTTCAAAGTTGAACGTCGCAGGCGATTCAACATAAACGATAGGATCAAGGAGCTTGGCACCCTCATCCCCAAGTCTAATGACCCGTGAGTCAGGGGCTTGGGCTGAAGACCAGTGGGGAGGGTGGGTTCCCTGTGCCATAGCAGCTGCCCCTCAGGCCCACCAGACCATCATACTCAGGCGGCAGTTGTTACCTGGTCTTTCTCAGACTGAGAGAGGTTGCAGCCCTTCACCATGTCCGTCCCTCAAATTTTAAGTGTGTGACTTGTTTTGCATGGCTCATCTGCTTTCAACTTTAACATATGTGCTGCCAAAGCAGCACCCATCCACTTCCTATACAATGTGTGCATCTAGTTTCTATTTATTTATTTTTTCCGGAGCTCTGCATGGAGCTTCAGCTTTGGTCCAGGCATCAGGCAAGGCCCTGAGGGTACTAGAGGGAACCTGACAGTACTAGAGGGAACGAGAGAAAAGTCTCTTAACCTCATGAAACTGATGCTTTAGTGGAGGCAAACAGTTAACAAGATAAATGAGTGAAGTTTACAAAATCTGTCCTGAGTATTATGGAGAAGAGTAAAGGATGAAGAGAGGGCCTGGGAGATAGCTCAGTAGAATAAGGCCTGAGTTCAATCCCTGGTTCCGCTACAGAAAAAAAGAATGAAGAAAAGCCGGGTGTGGTGGCGCATGCCTGTAATCCCAGCACTTGGGAAGCTGAGGCAGGAGGATTGTTGTGAGTTCCAGACCAGCCTGAGCTACAAAGTGAGCTTAAGGCCAGCCTGAACTGCATAGTAAGACCCTGTCTCAAAAAGACCAAAAAAAAGAATGAAGAGAGATGGGGGCTTTGAGGAAGGTGATAACTTAGGGTGCAGAGGGTGGAACAGAGCAAACCTCCCAGGACATGGAAAAATTAATAAAGAGCCCAAGGGTGGGGTTGGGAGTTTAGCTCAGTGGTAGAGCACTTGCTTAGCATGAGTGAAGCCCTAGTGATGGTAAGCACTGAGAGAGTTGGGGGAGCACCTGCCTGGGGAGGTCAACAGGGATCACATGGTTGTCTGATGGAGTATTTTAGACAGAAGGCATAGCAAGTAAAGGGGCATTGAGATGGGAATGATTTTCTGTGTCATGAAAGCAATATAGGAGGCCAGGTGTGGTGGCACATACCTATAATCCTAGCACTTGGGAAGCTGAGGCAGGAGGATCACCAGTTTGAGGTCAGCCTGGGCTACATGGTAAGTTTAAGGCCAGCCTGAATTGCATAGAGAAACCTTCTAAAAAAAAAAGCAATATGAGCCAGGGAGATGGCTCAGTAGAATAAGCACTCGCCTGTCAAGTGCCAGGAGCTAAGTTCAATGGCCAGTTCAGCTAAAAGTAGCAATATGGAACTAATATGGCTGTAGTGAGATGAATCAGAGGGACATGGGTGTAAGAAAAGGTGGGAAAGGTCAAGTTTTAGGTGTGATGGTCACCAATGAAAGGTTCCATGGAATAAGCACTTCCCTGGCAAGTGCAAGGGCCTGAGTTCAATCCCCAGTTCTGACAAAACACAAACGACAAAAGAAAAACAAAACCAATGGGAGGTTCCAAGCAGAGGGCTTTGCCTGATCATTCCATACCTTTGGTGTAACCCCAGGTGCATGGTGGGGTGCTCCAGTCGGCTTGGTGCAATCACCCCTCAGCTCCCAGGAGATTCTACATGCAGCACTTACCATCTACCCTTCCCTCGGCCCTGCAGGGAGATGCGCTGGAACAAGGGCACCATCCTGAAGGCCTCTGTGGATTATATCCGAAAGTTGCAGAAGGAGCAGCAGCGCTCCAAGGATCTGGAGAGCCGGCAGAGATCTCTGGAGCAAGCCAACCGAAGCCTACAGCTCCGGATTCAGGTCTGGAAGGAGGGAATGGTAGCAAGGGTGACAGGGCCTCTTGGCATGCTTGGCATCCCTCAGCCTTCTAATTCACGTAACGGTGATAGTGATTATAAGTAATTGTCTTAACTTTAATACTGTCAGTGACTATATACACACTATCAGTACATAGTGTTTATCTTGTGACAAGAGCTAACTTGTTTCATTCTTATTATTTATTTATTTATTTATGAATGATAGAGTCTTTCTGTGTAGCCCGAGCTAGCCTTGAGCTACTCAACTATGTAGCTCAGGTTGACCTAGAACTCATGGTGATCCTCCTGCTGCAACCTCCCCAGTACTGGGATTGTAATCATGCACGACCACACTCAGCACTGAACAACACCCATATTGTGATTCTACTCATTTAACAGACTGAGGCTCAAAAGAGTTTAAGCTACTTGCATAAAGTTCCAGAACTAGTGATTGGCAGAAGCTATGCAGCCTGCCTTGTTAGTTGGTACACTCTGCCTCTGAGAGACTGAACCTGTCTTACTTGTACCACCCCCTACTTTTTGCAGGAGCTAGAACTGCAGGCCCAGATCCATGGTCTGCCAGTGCCTCCCACCCCAGGGCTACTCTCCATGGCCACAAGCTCGGCCTCCAACAGCCTCAAGCCAGAGCAGCTGGACATTGAGGAGGAGGGCAGGCCAAGCACAGCAACATTTCATGTAGACGGGGGACCTGTCCAGAATGCTCCTCAGCAGCATCCCCCAGCACCACCCTCGGATGCGCTTCTGGACCTGCATTTTCCCAGCGACCACCTGGGGGACCTGGGAGACCCTTTCCACCTGGGGCTGGAGGACATTCTAATGGAGGAAGAAGAGAGGGTAGTGGGAGGATTGTCAGGGGGTGCCCTGTCCCCACTTCGGGCTGCCTCTGACCCCCTGCTGTCCTCAGTATCCCCGGCTGTCTCCAAGGCCAGCAGCCGCCGCAGCAGCTTCAGCATGGAGGAGGAGTCCTGATCAGGCCTCACCCCTCCCCTGGGACATCCCCCACCTGTGAAACTGCCCTTTCTAGGAATTCTGGGGGAAGAGATTTAGGCTCTGCCCTTGCCCTATAATAGGCAAGGGGGAGGAACCATATGTGCCCTGCCTCTTCCCTAGGGAATAACCCAGTGCAGGTATTTCAGAGGGAGAAGGTAGGAAAACTGAGGGTCCCACCCTCGGCCCTGTAAGGAAAGGAGACAAAAGATAAGGTGTGAATTTTTTGTTCGTTTTTTTTTTTTTTTTTTTTTTTTTTAATGTATTTGGTATAGGGTCTTGCTATGCAGCTCAGACTGGGAATACAGGCATGTACCACCATGCCTGCTCTCAGTGGCCAGCCCAGCCAGAAGGTATGGCTGGTGTGACATGTAGTGCTGGGGAATCAGACCATGATCCCTGTGCTTGCCTAAGCAGGGGCTTACTTTGCTGAGCTATCTCACCAGCCCTTGAGGTGTGACTTCTGTCACCTCAACAGCCTAACCAGGTCTTCTGGGAAATGGTAGGATATTGCTCCATCCTTTATTTTGAGAACCATCAGTCTAGCCCATGCAGGCACTGGTAGAATCTAGATCAGGGATGGTGAGCCTTTTAGAGCTTTCAATAACAAACACCCTGCTGCAACACTTGCTGTAGGTTCGCCACCACTGCTCTAGATGGAGGTGTCCCATTCCTGGTGGTTTAAGCCCTGACCTTTCCCCATGTCCCTGGGAACCCAGTCCTGGACAGGAAGAGCCCAGCACAGGAGTTTCAGGTATGGTGGAATGAGTAGGCTCAGTCCACCCCACTTAGAGACCACTGTCTTGCTCTGGCCCTTAGCATCCCATGTAGGCATTCCACACTGGGGAGCAATAGTTCTCCCCACCTTCCCTCAGGACCAACCCACCAGACTAAGGATGGCTCTGCACTGAACTTGCTGTCCCAGAAGAGGCAGGTCATATACTGTGGAGTAGATTCCCAAACCTACGACTAGATTGAGGGACCCCACCCTTCCCATCCTTGGGCACAGACCTGCCTCATTCCTTACGGGCAGTTCAGGGGCAGTGGTGGGGATTAGTGGAGATCCTTTTCAGTTGCGTGAAACCAGTACCCTGTTCAACTTGGAGAATGATGTGAGGAGATTCCCCTACAAGACAGGCTTGGAAGGAAGGGTTACAAATATATATTGTACCCTCATTTGTTTATCTGATTTTTTTTTAAGTTTTATTTTTTACTGATTTCCTTCTACTCAGCTAGGTCACCCTGAAACTGGCCCCCACCTAGCTCTCAAGAGACACTCCTTGCCCATTCCCACCCTCATACCACCTACAGCCCAAGGTCATCAGCTTTGGTTGGCTGGGGTCGGGCCCCAAGGAGGGTGTACCAAGGGGACTACAAATTTGTGATTTAAATAAAAGATAGGCGTGTTTGATGCGCTTTTAACTTTGGCATAGTGTCCTGTCTTGTTTGTTTTTGAGATGGGGCCTCCCTGTAGCCCAAAATGTCCTCCAGCTAGTAATCCTGCCTCAGCCTCCCCAGTGTTAGGAGTGATAAAAGTCTCTGAGGAAAAAGTTTCTAAAAGGTCTCTGTAAGGAACTTATTGGAGAGGAATGAATAAGAAAGTTTATATCTGAAGAGGGCAAAGAAAAACAAGTGCAAGCAGAAGCAATGAGTCCTTTGGAGGACCTGTCAGACATTGGTCTCGAAGTTGTTTCACCTAATGTATGTCCCTGAGGAATGTATGGGAAAGTGATGCTGGTTGTGGTACATGCCTATAATCCCAGCAATTGGAAGGCTGAAGCAGGAAGATCGCTGTTTGAGGCCAGCCTGGGCTCCATAGTTTAAAGCCAGCCCGAGCGACACAGCAAAATGGTGTCTAAATAAATGAACTAGCCTGAATTGTGTAACATGACCCTGTCTCAAAAAAGCAAAAGTATGGGGCTGGGGAGATGGCTCAGTAGAATAAGTGCTTGCAAGGGCCTGAGTTTGATCCCCAGTTCCACAAAGGCAAAAATAACAAAACTTGGGGCTTGGCATGTGCTAGGCCAGTGCTCTACCCCTAAGCTACAACCTTGACCTGTCTACCATTGTATGTTTAGGAATGAAGAAAATAGTACTGGCAAGGTTCTAGTAAATCAGCCGCAGACTTCATTTGGATTTCCTGTTTTTCAAGTAATGGCTTTTCTGTTCTGGGATCTAGGTATGGTTGCTATGCTAGTATCTATGCCTGCTTAAATTCCCACAATTTTAGTGAACAAAAGTGCCCATTCATTATCTGTCATGTTTTGCAAGTAAGGAAACCAAGCAACACCTGGGTCCTCAAATTTCAAGTCACCTGAGGGCACTGTGGAGGTGTTCGCTTTGACCTTTCCTCTGGTTTTGACCAGGGAAAATCAGTCCTGCTTGTGTGTGGGTTATTTGAAGCATTCAGTTCCGCAGCCTGTTGAATGGATGGGTCCAGTATCTCTGGCTGTAACTAGAGGCACCCTGAATTCTGGCCATATTTGCCTACAAGGCAGCTCATAGCATAGTAATTTTGCTTCATCAAGGAAAACAAACTAGAACCAGATGTGGAAGCACAGAAGGAATCAGTACTGTGGTAGGCTGAAGCAGAAGGGTCACAAAGGGGACCCCCTTGTCTTTTTGCTTCATTTGTTAGTTTTTTGAGACAGGGTCTTAACTGGCCGTGAATTCTCAGCAATCCTCTTGGCTCCGTTCCCTGAGTGCTAGGGTTGCAGGTGTATGCCACTGTGCCTGACCCTGTTTCCAAAAGATCTAGTGATACAGTTCATTGTGAAGGTCCTGAGTTCAATCCTTAATACAGGGGTAATGAAGTGCACTTAGGTGAATAATACATAGGGATTGCATTTGCAAATGCTAAGCAAGTGCTGTGCCACCAAACTACATTCTCAGCCCTGATTTTACACAAAATGTGACCAGTATAAGAAATTTTCTTTTTTGATGATGTTCACAATCCAACCTAGGGCTTCAGACATGCAAAACATGCCCCCAACCACTGAGCAACACTACCAAACCTTTTTTTTTTTTTGAGACAGTTTGCCTATGCAGTTCAAAGTGACCTTGAACTCGCTGAGGGATCTCAGACTGGGTTCAGACTCAGGGCAATCCTGCCTCAGCCTCCTGAGTGCTGGGATTATAGGCATGTGCCACTATGCTCAGCTACATAGCCCTTTTCTCATTTTGAAGTATAGTCTTAAATCAGTAAATTACTAGAGGTTGACCTCAAGCTTGAAATTCTCTGTCTGCTGAGTAGCTGAAATTCTAGATGTGTGCCACAGCACAAGGCTGATCTTTCTATTTTTTTCCGCACTGAGATTGCACCCAGGGCTTTCATAGTGTGTTATAGTCCCCATCCTTTTTTGAACATTTTCTTTCTCTTTTTGAAACAGGGTCTTACTATGTGGTGTAGGCTGACCTTGAATTTGCTTATGTAGCCCAGGTTGGCTTCAAACTCCTGTCAATCCTGCCTCAGCCTCCAGGACTCCTCCCAGTGCTGGGATTACAGGTGTGTCCCACCATGCTCATCTTAGACAGTTTGAAAAAAAAAAAGTTTGATTTTTTTTGAGACAGGTTATCACTATTCAAGGCCAGGTAGCTCATTCTAGCCTTGAATTTACTATTTAACTTGGGTGGACTTGAACTCACATCAGTCCTGCCTCAGCCTCCCAAGTATTTAGAATTATAGGCTTTGACCACCACAACAAGACTTTAATAATATTTTCTCTTATTTTGGACTTTCTTTTGAGACAGGATCTGCTATGTAGTTCAGGCTGGCTTTGAGCTCACTTTGTAGCCCAGGCTGGTCTCAAACTTGCAGTGATCCTCCTGTCTTAGCCTTCCAAGTGTAGCCATTACAGGAATCCACCACTATGCCCAGCTTAATCTTTCTTGACTGCCATTTTTTGTTTGTTTGTGGGCTAGATTCCAGAGTTTTGGTTGTGCTAGGCAACCACTCTAGCAGTGAGCTATACCTGAATTTATTTTCACTAGCAATTCCTGACAAAAGAAAATGTATTTTCAAAGAACATAAATCTGGCCAAGAAAAAAAATGGCGATTGAACAGTTGATTTCATATGATGCTGTAAGATTTTCACAGCTAGTTTCCAGGGCCGGTAAGATAGCTCAACAGACTAAGCACCTGCTTAGGCAAGCGCAGAGACTGGGTTCCATCCCCAGCACCACATGCTATGCTGGCCTCATCCCCAAGCCTGGGGGTTTATGCCTGTAATCCCAGCGCTGGGGAGGCTGACACAGGAGGATCATTACAAGTCCGAACTGTGGAGTGAGACCCTGTACCAAATACATTAAAAAAGTTTCAAAAAAAATTGGGAAGCCGGGCGTGGTGGTGCAGGCCTGTTATCCCAGCACTCGGGAGGCTGAGGCAGGAGGATTGTTGTGAGTTCAAGACCAGCCTGAGCTACAAAATGAGTTTAAGGCCAGCCTGAACTGCATAGTAAGACCCTGTCTCAAAAAGAAAAAAAAAAATTGGGTATTTTTGGGGTGAGGTGATTCATCACATCTGGCACATTTATTCCAGGGTCTTGATTTTGTTTTTTTTTTTTTGTCTTTTTGTTTTGTAGAACCAGGGATTGAATTCAGGCCCTTGCACTTGCCAGCAAAACACTTATTCCACTGAGCCATTTCCTCGGCCTTGATTTAGTTTTCCATACATTCTTTTAGCAGTACTACAACAGAATCAGAATCAAATACTTGGAATTTAATCCCATTCTTCCCCATGATGCTTTGCTAAAACAGACAATTTAATGGATGACACTTTAAGCCAACCAATAAAACCAGAGACAAATATGATAGATTATTCTGAGGGATTTTAGATGTCATTCTGTGCTGTACAAAACTCAATTTATGTCCTAGAAGATCACAGGAAAATGGAAGTCCAATGTGGGTATGTTTCTAAACTCAGCTGAACTTGCACTTCATTGTTTTGTTTTTGTTTTGAGACAGGGTTTCACTATGTACTTCAGGCTGCCTTGAACTTGCTTTGTAGCCCAGGCTGGCCTTGCACTCACAGTAATTTTCCTGTCTGCCTCTTTTGTGCTGGTATTGCAGGTGTGTGCTACCATGCCTGTTTGAACTTGTGCATCTTTATAATATCTATATAATCGTATAGCTACTGATAAAAATGGATCTGTGTCTTATTGTTCAATGAAATTAAAAGGCTACATAAGTGAGTTTGAGGCGCTGCACTATATAACAAGATCCTGGTTCTTAAAACAGGCATCATGGCACATCCAGCTACTAAGGAGACAAATGGTTTCTTTTTCTTTTTTTTTTTTTTTTTTTGGCAGAACCGGGGATTGAACTCAGGTCCTTGTGCTTGCCAGGGAAGCGCTTATTCTACTGAGCCATCTCCCTGGCCCCTAAGGAGACAAATGGATAGCAAGTGTGAACGCAGCCTGGTCAGTTTAGTAAGACCCTAGCTGAAAAAATAAAAAAGGTCTGGGGCTATGGCTCAGAACAAAGACCCTGAGTTCAATCCCCAACTCTACAAAATAGAATTAAGTAAAATAAGATATAATTGAATTTTATTTTATTATTTTTGTTTTGTTTTTTTTTTTTTTTTTTTTTTTTTTTTTTTTTTTTTTTTTTTTT
>PVKA01029632.1:0-28105 GCA_004027165.1 Ctenomys sociabilis
TCAGCTCCTCACGCTTCCTCTTGGCACGGATGTGCGTCCCCACCCTTTTCTTGATGAACTTGAGGGCACGCTTGTCCTTGGAGACCTTGAGCAGCTCCATGGCGCGGCGCTCATAGGGGGCGAAGCCACACACCTCCCGGATCATGTCCCGCACAAACTTGGTGTGTTTGGTGAGACGTCCGCGACGGCGGCTGTGCCTTGGCTTGCTCACATTCTTAGTCACCTTGTGGCCCTTATTGAGGCCCACGGCCATGGGATAGCGGAGGGCCATGGCTGGGGAAAGCGGAGAGCTACTCTTCTTCAATGGTCGCTGTCTGAATCAATGGTTCTCAATGAAGTAATAGGAGAGATTTTGCTCCCTACTGCAATGGACGCTTGGCATTATGTGTAATCATTGTGGTGTTGAGGAGTGAGTGCTACTGGCACAAAAGACAAAAGCCAGGGATAGTGTTAGACATCTTGCAATACATAGGACAATAGCACAACAAAGAAATACCTTGTCCAAGATGTCAGTGATGTTGATAGTAACATCTTCTGTTGGTAGATAGGCTATTTCCCATCTTTGGCTAATATAAGCAATGTTTCAACAAATATTCTTATAAGTCTGTAATTTTGCATAAGTATAAATGTATTTTAGGGTAAATTGCCAGAAGTGAGATTGCCAAGTTGAAGATTAAGTGCATTAATACTCTTGGGGTGCAAATTTTGGGGTGCAAAGTTTGCACTTTCAACAGTAGTTTATTTTTACCGTCTCTTCAACAAAGTATATAGTCACACTTTCATCTTTTGGCTGAGAAGAACAGAATATTTGTTAAGATAGTTTTAATTTGCAATAATTTTGTGATAACATCCTTTCATATGGTTAGCAGCCATTTGATTTTTATTTTCAGTTGCCTTACTAACATAGTGATCAGATTGCTGGATGCATTCTGTATTAATCTATATTTTTTCAAGACATTTGAAGATTAAACAATTCAAGAAGTCTGTCTTCCAGCCAATGTTTCAGAAAGAGGATTATCAAAAAGTAGGGAGACTGTGAAGCTCCAGGTCCAAACACCTTGAAAAGGATTTGAGCCAGAGTAAGGAGCTAAATCTAGAATCCACCAGGATAGCCAAAGTTGGAACAAGAATATACTGGGAGCAAAAGCTAATGTGAGATGGCTTAAGGCAGCAGCTAGCTTATAAGGAACAAAGGCTAAGTAAACAACACCTGGGCTACACTGTTTACTTCCTCACACAATTTTATTACTTCTATTTATATAGCACTTAACTTGTAATTGTTTGTTTATCTTCTTAGCTTAACAAGGAAGATAGATCTACAAAAGCTTTTTTTATGTATTTAGCTCAGGGTCTACAAGGTCTCACCACACAGATGACTCATAGTGATCCTCCTGTTTTCAGCCTCCCAAGCTTTGGGATTATAGGCACACACCACCACACCCAGTCTCCGTTGCTGCAAAAAAAAAGAAATAATAATAATAAAATTATATACCAAATTTTATGTATTTCAACCGGTTTTTACACATATAATTTCATACTTACAAATGACTTTTTTTGTGTTTTTTTTTTTATTTTTGGCAGAACCTGGGATTGAACTCTGGCCCTTGTGCTTGCCAGGAAAAAGCTTATTCCACTGAGCCATCTACCCGGCCCTTTTTCTTTTTGAGACAGGGTCTCATTATGCAGTTTAGTCTGGCCTTAAGCTCACTTTGTAGCTCAGGCTGGTCTCGAACTCACAACAATCCTCCTGCCTCAGCCTCCCGAGTGCTGGGATTATAGGCATGCGCCAGTACTCCTGGCTCAGGAAGATCATTGTGAGTTTGAACTGCCTAGTGAGACCCTGTACCAAATACATTAAAAAAAAAAAAAAAGATTTAATTTTATTTTATGCTTTTGCTGTGCTAGGGTTCAAGCCCCAGGGCCTCATTCATATGAGGCAAGTACTCTAGAACCACATTCACAAATATATTTTATTTTGTTTTCTTGTTTTGTATTTGAGACAGGGTCTTGCTATGTAGTTGAGACTGGCCTTGAACTTACTATATAGCCCAGGCTGATCTTGAATTCATGGTCTTGAGTGTTAGAATTACAGGCATGCACCACCATGCTTGACTCAAAATCATATTTTAGGATCTGTGAATATAGCTCAACTAACAATGATTAACTATAAATCAAATTATCTTTTGTTTTACTTTTTTTTAGATTTCCAATTGTAATTGTAAGTAAATGCTAAATTACTGCAAGGGATAAGTCAAGAGTGTCTTTACCAAACCTGTATCATTTATTCTAGACTTTAAAGAATGAGTTAGATACATTAGTAAGATGAGCTGGAAGCAAGGCCTTTCCAGCAGAGAGAAGTGGGGGGAAATAAAGCAGGGGGCTAAGTAAAAATACAGTGTAGTCATTTGAAATGCCTAATGTGGAAAGCAAAAGTGTGTCCAGATGGTAGGTAAGCAACCAGGATGGGGACAATGGGTGAGTGGAAAATTTCAGTGAAATAAGAAGACAATATAATGAATAGGTGATATGAAATACGAAACTAGATGACCCACTTTAGGAAGAGCAGATTAGTGATGAAAATTAAAAGTGATATAAGGAGAAAAACTGATCTCGAGTCGGTGACCTCCAAACAATATAGGGAACCTCCAAATGACATACAGAAAAAAACGATCTCTGGACCTGATCTGTATGAGTTTGTGTTCTCTAAAACCAAAGATGAATTTTAGGAACAAACAAAGGTTATGAGCAGAATAGAGTTATTGAGGGAAAGGAAGTTCCTGTCCGAGAGAAGGATAGGAGGGGGGCTCGAGTGGGTAGTTCCCCCGGGAAGCTGTCTCTTCCAGGGACTTTTATAGAGGAAAACCATGTGATGAGGTGGGTCTAAGGTGGTAAAGACAGGGGAACTCGCTTAGGTGGACAAGAGGTGGGACAAAACTATGGTTAACCAATGAGATTACAAGCACTATTGTTCAGGTAAAATTGATTAAATCTAGTACCAAATGGGGAAGTGAGTCATGTAGCAAGCTGGCCTGAATATGGGACAGGGTCTCTTCCTGTTGGAGGTTGGGCTACTGACTCAATAGGGCTCTTTCAAGGTGATTGATACCTATTTAGAATATCAATCCTTGATGCCCATCCCTAGGGAAGTATGTAGCTGTGCTTCCTCTTTTGTCTTGGTCTTGAGGTGTGGCCCACTCTAGGGAGTGTCTGTCTCTTCCAAGTTGCAAAGTCACCTTGTTTGCCATCATGTCTCCTTGAGGGCCTGGCCCTGTCTGACTACCTAGAATATTTCTGTCTAACTCAGCTGCCTACAACAAAAGGAATGAGGAAAGGAAATTGTACTTATGATTTAAGGACTCAGCAGAGGAAGAAGAATCTGTAAATACATAAGCAAGGAATCCAAAAGAAAATTATTGAAGTTTGAAGTTTTACATTAATTTATTGTGGTTTTTGATGCTCTTGCTCACTTGGGAAATATATCATTTTCTGTTTTGCATATGTTTGTTTTCCAGACAGAGTCTTGCTATGTTGCCAAGGCTGGTTTAAACTCATAGACCCAAATACTCATCGTACCATAGCTCCCTAGGTAGCTAGGAATATAGATCGCCAGAGAGGGAGAGAGAGAGAGAGAGAGATTATTTAATTTCTTTTAAGTTTATAAAGCTTTTCCAGAAAATTTATTTCTGTCTTTACTTCTAGTTTCATGGGGCAATTTATCAGTAGTTTATAAAATAAGTATTAGAAAAGAAAATATTCACAAATATATTTAATCCCACTTATATTATTCTCTACATCCAATTTAAATAATCCATGGATGTTGTTTGAGTCTTTTTTCCATCTCTGGGGAGATTACCTGATATTATATACAACTCAAAGAAGGAGTAGTTTATTTTTAGCTCATGGTTTCAGAAGTTTCAGCCTATGGTGGCTGGCTCCAAGGCAGAGATGGCCGGGTGGGAGGGCCTGGTGGAGGAGTGCTGCTCAGCCCGCAGCCTGGAAACAGAAAGAAAGAAAGAAAGAAAGAGAGCCAAAGGGAGAGAGAGCTACACTACCCAGAGGTAACCCCTACCATATGTAAGCCTCCTCCTCCAACAGGGCCCCACCTCCTAATAGGCCATTCAGTTGTTGATCAATGGATCCATTGATGAGTGTGATGCTTCCGCGATCCAAGCATTTTCTGAAAGTCCCACATCTGACAACATGAGTCTTTTGGGGGATATTTAAGATCTAGACATAACAGCCTTTCTTTCTTAGTTGTTTGAGACTAAGGGTCTCATTATATAGTTCAGACTACATTTGAACTTTCTATGCAGCCCAGGCTGGCCTCAAACTCACAGCTATCCCCCTGGATCAGTCTCTCGAGTGCTGGAATCATGAGTGTGTGGCACATTTCCTTCTGCTACAAGAAACATTTTATATCAGCATATGAGTACCAAAGTGTTAATCTTTATGTGCATTAAGAATAAATTTTATTTTTTGCATTATAATTTTTTGAAATAAAATCTAAACTTTATAATCAGGAAAAGTATTTTGCCAAGACAACTATAGGCTTTTACTTTTTTTTTTTTTTTTGCTTTTGTAAAAATTAGTGTTATAATGAACTAGTATTTGCTAAAAAGGAAAGCCTTTTATAAAAAATCTTTATAACTAAAAGTAAAAGGAAGGTCAAAAAAAAGATCTTGCCATAGATTTAGAGCTCCCAAGGATTCAAAAATCTGCTAAACAGGGTGATTGTTGTTTGCAAAATACTAAATATTTTGAATTAATAGAAGCATTCAGCTATAAACTGATAGCCTAAAGGTAGTTGTGGCTTTAACCTTAAAAAAATTTCTCATATTACAGCAACTGAGATTCTGAAAAAAAAAAAAAAGTATAGAAAAGATCAGGTTTCTGGTTTTTATTTTGTGTGTGTGTCCTTTTGAGACAGGGTCTCACTATGCAGTTCAGGCTGGTCTTAAGCTCACTTTGTAGCGCAGGCTGGTCTCGAACTCACAGCAATCCTCCTGCCTCAGCCTCCCGAGTGCTGGGATTACAGGCATGCGCCACCACACCCGGCTAAGACCAGGTTTCATTCTCTTTATTTGCATGGATTATTCAAGGAATCCATCCACCATTTTCAGCTCTAAATATATACTTAGGGTATTTATACATCTAAAGTTTAAGTATAAACTTTACATGGATAATTTTGATCCTCAGAGCTATAGGTTCTAATGTATTGTTTTGAGATCATACACTGCAGCTGACTTAAATAGAAGGAAATACCTCAGCCACTGTTCCTTACAATAAAATTCAGGCCAATAATTGTCGTATTATTTTGAAATCTAATACACTGATCACCTGTACTGAGTTCACTGAAAAGTTCAAGTGAAAACTTGGGAAAATATGAATAAAATTTGTGCTTAAATTATCATCCCTCAATTAATAAAAAAATTCTCAGCCAAGATTACAAAGTCCAATTTAGGAAAGTTACAATGAAGTACAGTTCCCCAAGCTTGTCAACTCTTATCACTGATATTTAAAGCTTCCTTTTCCACTTCTGTTCTTTTCAATGACAGTGTAGTTAGTATAACTTGCTTAAGTTTTTATTAAGAGCTGGAGTTTCAAAACCAAAGCTAAATGATTTTAAAGTAGATTGGGCGTGATGGTGTGCACCTGTAGAATTTATGGGAGCTTGGGAGGCTGAAAACAGGAGGATGACAAGTCTGATCTGTGGAGTGAGACCCTGTAAGCCCTGTACTGAAACAATAAAAAAAATTTTTTTAAAGCAAAATCTTCCTGGGAGTATAATTCAAACTAAGAAAAATACAAGAACAGGATGTAAGAAATCATATACTAAATACTTTTTAGAAATTTAATAGCAGTCAAGGCATAGTAGGTATAATTTTATACCTATAAAATTATAGGTATAAAACAATGCTTGAAAGCTCATTTTAGAAAGTTTGATCTGGGGCTACCAGATCCTTATCCAACCCAGAGCCCAGGCCCAGCTTGTAAGTGAGACAACCCAGGTCTCACTGGATCGGATCGTCGTCCGACCCAGAGCCCAGGCCCGGTGTGTGAGTAAGATGACCCACTGGATCCTCATTAAACCCAGAGCCAAGGCCTGGCTGGAACCTGCAGCAGAACTCCCTGCAAAAAGGCTAGAGGCAAGACACACCCAGCTGATTCAGGAGCTGAACATCTTGCCAGAGTGGCCCAGAGGGTTCAACTCCAAGGGCTGTGTCTCAGTTACTCTTCTCGTTGCTGGGACAAATACCCAACACCCAAAATGAAGGAAGGAAAGGTTTATTTATCTCACAATTACTGGAGGTTTCAGTATATATTCAGCTGCCTCCAAGGCAGAGTGGCACAAGGCAGAGGGCAACCTTTCATGTCCACAGCAAAGAGCAAGAGGGCAAGGGGCCGGGGAGACAGCTCAGTGCAATAAGTGCTTCCCTGGCAAGCGCAGGAGTCTGAGTTCAATCCCCGGTTCCGCAAAAAAAAAAAAAAAAAAAAAAAAAAAACAAAGAGCAAGAGGGCAAAAGGAGAGATACCAGCAGCTCAAGCAGCCGGCTTCTCTTCCCACCTTACATTGTAATGCAAATCACCTGCCCCAGGGAAGGTGCAGCATCCACACTCACAGTAATCAATCACGAACTCCAGAAGCCACCCAGACTTCGAGAGGCTTTGAGGAGATACTTATACACAAACCATAACCAGCTCCAAGAGGGAGAACTGGAGCACAGCATCCAGATCCAAGCCACACCCACTTGAACGAGTTTGAACTTGGTAGATTCAGACCTGATGCTAAGGTAATAACTTTATCTAAGCTCTACACCAAAGGTCAGAGGACAGTCCTGTAGGAAATGAAAGGAGAAGGAACAAAATGAAGTCTCAGGCCTTGAACCCACCCAGTACAAATGCAGAAGACACTAGCATAGAAGAAATTGGAAATCACAAACCTGATATTTCTGAAATAATAGTATATGAAGTAAAGAAACAACTGCAGAAAGGTATAGAGGAAATCAGATTAGAAATAATTTCTAGTAAAAAAAGAAATGATAACTATAATAAAAGAAGTACTAAGTGCTTCTAACGAAGACACTGATAAAAAAATAGAGCAGAATGCAAAAGTGATGGAATCCTTGAATAAGCAATATAGGAAAGAAATAGAATGCATGAAGAAGATCCAAAGGGATATACAGGAATTTAAAACCTCAATCACAAGCAAGCAAATTCGTTTGAATGAAAGTGAGAATAGACTTTCAGACCTTAAAGACACCATTGCAGCTAGTGAAAAGTTAAGAAAAGATCTCTTAAAAACAAGTAGAATGAAAAAAATAATTCAACACCTGCAAGACAATGCAAAGATGAACAACGTGAGAATAATAGGCATCAATGAGAAGGAAGGAGTCAATACAAATCATATAAAAAGAATATGGGCAGAAGTAATAGCAGAAAACTTCCCAAATAGGGGGAAACCATCTGACATTCGGTAACCAAACCACATAGAACTCCAAATAACATTAATCCAATTTAAAAAAAAAAAAAAAAAAAACCCACCCAGACATATAATAATCAAGATCCCAGAAATTCAGCACAGGAACAGTATTCTAAAAGTCGTGTTAGGTCTGAGAAGCCCACCGCATGAAGAAAGACTCCAAGAGATGTCCTCTCATGCAAAAGCAAGGGGATTTTATTTTGGAAGCTGTGCCGGCACAGGGTCACCAGGCAACTGGGCCATGGCGACCCCGAGCCTTCGATCACTCAGGATTATATAGCACTTTTGGGCGGGAAAGCGGCAAGCGGGGTATACAGAAGCCAATCGTGTGTATTAGCTAGGCTGACATTTGAAAGGATAGGATGGTTTATATTGACCTTTACCTTGATTGAATGGCTCAGGGATCGGGGAGGGTAATTCTTGGAAGGGTAATTCTTGGAAGGGTCCTGGCACTCCAGGAACTGGCTGTTTCAGCTGAGCTATCTAGGACACCTGTTGCTGGGAGGCATGTAGGGATTTATCCCCAGGACATCCGCAGCTGAAAGGCAAGCAGGGACTGCAGGTGTCCTAAAGATAAGCCCCGGCCCTTCTGCTTCTTTCCCATCTGCAGATGCAGTAATTTTAAAAACATTTTGTTGACCTTTTAAGATGGAGTCTGTTTGGCTCGGACCTTACAGTTGCTAAAGAAACAGATCAGGGGGAACTAACCACTTGGGATCCCTCTCCTGTCCCTCTCTTGGACAGGAGCTTTCTTTCCCTCAATAAATCTATTCTGCTCATAACCTCTGTTTGTTCCTAAAATTCATCCTTCAGTTTTAGAGATCATTTTTCCCTATGTCATTTGGAGGTTCAGCTTATCATTTGGAGTTCACCCACCCGAGATCAATTTTTCTCCCTGTATCATTTTGGAGGGACCAGTGAGATCACTGGACAAAGATTCAAAGCTGTAATGAAAATGCTTATTCTCTACTGAGGATCTTTAGATAGAACCTCTGAAGAATATATCTGACTGCCAATCAACAACTACGACACCTTTCAGCATGAAGAAGCCAGGGTGGTCATTGCCCAAATCTGTCACGGCAGTTCAGGTTACTTCTTCAAAGGGGGGAATGATGTAGGCAACTGAGTTAAAAATATTCTAGGCAGTTAGACAGGGCCAGGCCCTCAAGGAGACAAGATGGTAAACAAGGTGACTTTGCAACTTGGAAAAGACAGACACTCTCTATGGGCCACATCTCAAGACCAAGACAAAAGAGGAAACACAGCTACATACTTCCCTAGGGATGGGCATCAAGGATTGATATTCTAAATAGGTATCGATCATCTTGAAAGAGCCCTGTTGAGTCAGTAGCCCAACCTCCAACAGGAAGAGACCCTGTCCCATATTCAGGCCAGCTTGCTACATGACTCACTTCCCTATTTGGTACTGGATTTAATCAATTTTACCTGAACAATAGTGCTTGTAATCCCATTGGTTGACCATAGTTTTGTCCCACCTCTTGTCCACCTAAGCAAGTTCCCTGTCTTTACCATCTTAGACCCACCTTACCATATGGTTTTTCTCTATAAAAGTCCCTGGAAGAGACAGCTTCCGGGGGGAACTACCCACTACCCCCCGCCCCCCCCCTCTCAGACAGGAACTTTCTTTCCCTCAATAAACCTATTCTGCTCATAAAAAAAAAAAAAGAAAAGAAACAGATCACATTTAAAGGAAAACCCATCAGGATAACAGCAGGTTTCTCTTCACCAATCATCAAGACAAGAAGAGCATGGGGTAGAATATTTCAATTCTTACAAGAAAACAAACTGCAGCCCAGACTGATATATCCTGCAAAACTCTTTCAATTATAATGGAGAAGTAAAATACTTCCATGACAAAGAACGGCTTAAGAATTTCATGATGACAAAGCCAAACCTACACAGACTACTAAAAGGTGTTCTAGAGAGGGAGCAAAATAACCACAACTCCATGAATGAGAATGGAAAGAACCCACCAAATAGGGCAAGCAGTTAAACACAGGAGAATAAGAGGTATACAAAAATCAGTCTTTCAAGCCGGGCGTGGTGGCGCATGTCTGTAATCCCAGCACTCGGGAGGCTGAGGCAGGAGGATTGTTGTGAGTTCGAGACCAGCCTGAGCTACAAAGTGAGCTTCAGGCCAGCCTGAACTGCATAGTGAGACCCTGTCTCAAAAAAAAAAAAAAAAAAAAAAAAAAATCAGTCTTTCAGTTATTCTTTTGTATACAGCAGCAAGATATTTCCATTAGCATACTCTACAAATGGACTTCTGCACTCTATGGGTCATGGCTCTGTCTGGGTCTATAGGGTGGATATCAAGGATATAGCAGTAGCTCAGTCCCAAAAATGACACCTGGGCATCAGTAAGTGTTATGGACATTATCCATGTTCACAACACACTAGAACTTTGTGCAATATCCTATCCCCAAAGTGTTAGAAGTCCTGGTCATTTATTTGTCATTCCAGTATTTATCTTATATTTTATTCATAGTACTTCTTTACTATCATGAAAACGTTTTTTCTTAGTTCAATTGTTTTGAAACATTCAATTTTTAATTAGTATTTAATTTTCTGAATATTGCTTAATCTTAATTTTTGTTTTAAGATTTATACTGTATCTATGACTTACAATCTATTTAAAAGACATGGTATGATATTTTCTCCTAGTATTAGAAACTTTAAAAGTATATTTCCAAAAAAAAAAAGTGTATTTCCATTTTCCATTGACTTATTTTACTTCTTCCCTATCTTTTACACACACACACACACACACAAACACACACACAAAAAAGCTATCTATAACTCGACATAAGATTGATACTGTTTCATAGAAACATTTAATGAACTTTTAAATGGGTTCATTTGATATATTTTATGTAGTACTGCTTAACTATCATTTTGAGAGCTCTTTATTCTTTCTTTTCTGTTAAGGTTGTTTATATTTTTCCTTTTTTTTTTTTTTGTCTTTTTGAGATAGGGTCTCACTATTCAGTTCAGGCTGGCCTTCAGCTCACTTTGTGGCTCAGGCTGGTCTTGAACTCACAACAATCCTCCCGCCTCAGCCTCCTGAGTGCTGGGATTACAGGCCTATGCCACCACGCCCGGCTTGGGCTCCTTGTTTTTCATTCTCAACATAAATCTGGCTAAAAGCCCCTAGCAACAGCCATGTGACTGCCCCAATATTTGGATGCTTTGAAATATCTTTTGGAAGATTAATCAGTCCGCCATGCTTAAACTCAGTCTTAGGCAAAGTCTCTGGACATGAGCAAAATTCAGATAGTGTTTTGGCCAAACCATAGCACAAATCATCTGGAGTCCAGCAACCAATGTGGTTCTTCTTCCCAGCAGAAACCTCCCCAGCTTGGTCTTTACAGGCCGGCTTTCTATCAGCCTTCTGGTCTTCTGAGCTTTGACCAGAATCTCCCAAACAGAACAGCCAAAATGTTCCAGCGCTTCGCTTATAGGTGACATCTCTGAAACTTCCCATAAGCCATTCCCAAAATTGTAATCCACATGGTCAGGTATAGTCACAGCAACGAGTCCACTCCTGTGGTCCCAAATTCTGTCTTAGTTACTCTTCTTTCATTGCTGGGACAAATAACACCCAAAATGAAGGAAGGAAAGGTTTAATCAGCTCACAGTTACTGCAGGTTTCAGTCCATACTTGGTTGGCTCCAAGGTAGAATGGCACATGGCAGAGAGCATCAGTTCACGGTGGTGGAACAACAACAGTAACCTAGTTTCATATCTTAGGAAGTTTTAAACTGTAATGAACTCAATTATTGATATTTCTATTCATGGATTGTGGCTTTGGCACTGCATTTAAAAACTCATTGCTGGGGCAGGTGAGATAGCTCAGTGGACTAAGCACCTGCTTAGGCAAGCACATGGACAGGGTTTGGTCCCTGGCATCACATGCCATGCTAGCGCTGCCCCAAGTTGCTGAGCCAGCCACTGAATCCAGGCATGGTGGTTTGTGTCTATAATCCCAGGGGAGGCTGAAAACAGGAGATCAGTATGAGTCGAAGCTGCATAGTGAGATCCTGTACCAAACACTTGCCACATTTTTCTTCTTTATATCCTGGAAAATTTTAGTTTTTCATTGTATACTTCTGTCTCCACTCAATAGTATTATTATGTAACTTGATGAATGCTAGTGACAATAGAAATAAAACAGAAGATGTTGGGTGAAAGTCTGGGGAGATAGCTCAGCAGTCTAAGCACCTGCCTGGCAAGCACAAGGACCTGGGTTCAATCCCCAGTACCCCCTGTAATCCCAGCCCTGGGGAGGCCAAAGCAGGAGGATCACTACAGTCCAAGCTGTGTAGCAAGACCCTGTACCAAATAAATAAATAAATGATTTTTTAAAAATTAAAAAAAGATGTTAAGTGGAAAGAAAATTACTGGTTCTGTAAGTTTTGAAGGCATCAGGATACAGTTACAGGTGATTTTAGCCAAAAGGCCAGGAAGCAATCAGCATAAGTTAATAGTTAAAGCCCATTGGGAGTTCATTCAACGATTAAGTTTCTCTAAAAAATAGCTTAGTCGCCAGCTGATCAGAAGGGCAAGAGTCAGGGCAGATCAATAAATCAGCAGACACAAGGATCTGATTCATTGATCAGAGGTAGTCCAGTACCCTGGAGAGCTCCTGAGATCCTTTTTTTTAACAACTTGGAAGTTTTCCAAGCTAAGCTTAAACCCGTGATCCTTGTATTGCCAGTAATTATAAACATATGCCTGGGTCCTTATTTTTTGTGGGAGAGTACTAGGAATTTAACCCACAGCTTTTCTACTAAGCCAAATCTCCCAGCTCTTTGTTTTTTATTTGGCAAATGGGTCTCACTAAATGACTGTGCTTGAGCCGGGCGTGGTGGCACACGCCTGTAATCCCAGCACTCGGGAGGCTGAGGCAGGAGGATTGTTGTCAGTTCGAGACCAGCCTGAGCTACAAAGTGAGCTTAAGGACAGCCTGAACTGCATAGTGAGACCCTGTCTCAAAAAGACAAAAAAAAAAAAAATAAATAAAAAAAAAAAATAAATGACTGTGCTTGAACTTGTGATGCTCCTGCCTCAGACTCCTAGATTACATGTGTACATCACCATGCCTGGGTCTTATTTTTTATTTTGAGATAGTATCTTGCTGAGTTTCACAAGTAGGCCTCAGATATTTTTATTCTCCTTCTCACCTTTCATCAGTGTTGGGATTACAAGCATGAGACACTGAACTCAGCTACCCCTCTCCTTTCTTGAACTCCAAATGCATTGCAGTCACAATGGTCTCTTTATTTGCAATATTTCTCTCTTTGAATTAAATTTCTGCATAATGCACAAAAAATATTTATGGAAGATAGATTTGTTTTAGTTTCTTATTGGTTTCCTGTTTCCATTGTTAAAGAGCAGTCTCCAGAGTCAAACAAAATTAGATTCAAATCTTCACTTACTGTTGTGTGACATTGGGCAATTTCCTTGTTTTCTGTACTTCAGCTGCTTTTACTATAAAGAGCTAATGATATCCTCTTCACAGAGCTTTTGGAAAAATCAAATAAAACAACATGTAAATTGCTTTATACTTAACTGGCATATAATAAACACTTAATGGAAGTCATCATTACTAATATATTTAGAGAATTTCAAATTTCACTACATGTTAGCAGACTCAAAAGAATTTTAATAGCTCAAAACAGCAACATATTCTTTGGGGTAAACATTTTTTCTTTTTCTTTTTTTTTTTCTTTTTTTGGCGGAACCAGGAATTGAACTCAGGCCCTTGCACTTGCCAGGAAAGCACTTATTCCACTGAGCCATCCTCTTGGCTCCTAAACACTTTTTCTGCAACTTTATGTGCTTCTTGTGGTAGCAGTAAATAAAGGATTACTTCTTTAGTTACAGGGATTGATATTGATACAATTTTTGTTGAACATGATATCTCACTTTCTTGACGATAGTACTGGGTCCCTGCTTGACTGTCAAGATCATTGGTGGCTTAGTGATGACACTGCAAAGCATCACCCAAGAGATTATTTTAAGCACCAAGGGGAAATTAAAGTGATTAAAATTATGACTGACCAAGGTTGTAACAAGAAAAGTCTTTGCTTTTATAACTTTTGATGACAATGATTCTGTGAATGAGATTATCATTCAGAAATGCCATACTATGAATGGCTACAATACTGAAGTGAGGAAAGCCCCTGTGCAAGTAAGAGGTGATGAGTGCTTGTCTGGCCAAAGAGCTCAGTGAAATTTTGGAAACTCTGATGATGGTTGTGGAGGTAATGACAGCCTTGGTCATGAAGGACACATCAGCAGCAGTGGAGATGGTTGTGATTATGGTGGCAGCAAGGACAGCTACAATAGATTTTTGGAGGTGTGGAAGCTACAGTGGTAATTACAACAATTAGTCTCCAAGTTTTGGATCTATGAAGAAAGGAAATGTTGGAAGAAGAACCTCTGGCCTCTATGATGGTAGAGGCTGATACTTTGCCAAACCACAAAACCAGGGTGGTTATAAGTGGTTCCATCAACAGCAGTAGCTATTGTAGTGGTTGGAATATTTTACTTATTGCCAGGAAATGAAGTTCAGCAGAGAGGAGAGTCAAAGAAGTAACAGAGAAGCTACTACAGGTTACAACAGATTTTGAGTTCAGCTAATCACAGTGGTAAGGCTAAGATGCTACCAAAAAAAAAAAAAAAAGACATATTTTAGGCTATATTCATGTACGGGCAGAGAAATTGATGAGGACTGCATTTGTTAATAATTATATAACAGGTTATTTTAGTTTCTGTTCTATGGAAGGTGTGATGTATTCCAACAAAGGATTTTAATGTACATTATTTTTTACACTAAGAAAGTTAATTGGTAAATACAACACTATCATTCTGACCCTGAATAAATGTATCTGTATGGGGGAGAGAGATTTGTTGCAGGAACATTATAGCTGATTGCCATTAAGAAGTGGGGCCTGGTTGAAAGAGGTGTGTCACTGTGGGCATGATCTGGAAGGTTATAGTTCTCTTGCTAGCTCTTCTCTTGATTCTCTTTGTTTCCTGGCCACTGTGAAGTGAGCCACTATTTCTCTGCCATGACCTTGTGTATGCCATCTTGTCTTGGAGTCAGCTGACTATGGGCTGAAATGTGAGCCAAAATAAATCTTTTCTTCTTTTTAAAAATATTTTTATTTTTTATATAAAATAAAAATGTATTATGTTCATGACTTTCATGCAATTGATGGCACAGAGAGCAGTAAAGATTGTCATGTATGTCACACATACACATATCAAAAAGTTTCATTGAATTAAAAAACAAAATGAAGGATCAGGAACAGTGGTTTGAAACCTACTCAGGACTTTAGGATTTAACAAATGACAGGAAGTGTGAAATTTCAGATCACAGCAGTGTGGAAAACAGAAGAATAATAAATACAAGAACACATATTTTCACATTAAAAACAGTAAAAGTTGCATAATCAAAATCCAAACCTAAACATTAATACAAAGAAAGAGAAAAAAATTCAAACTCAAGAAGCAGATTGGAGGCCAAATGAAGATCTATCAATTAAATACTTATTTTAAAGAAATATCTAGAACATAACACAAAAAATATTTACCAATAAGACTTCCTAGTTTTCTTATACACTTCTCTAGAATTAGAAGCAAATTTATCATTTAACAATGGGAGTGTGATTTAAGTCACTTTTTCTTTAAAATAATTATACAATTTGAGAACAATGTGCTAACATGCTTATTTTATAGACATATATTCCAAAACTAAGATGTATAGTATAGAATACCTTTTCTTTTTTTTAGTACATGATTTATCTAGTTCCTCCACATTCAAATTGATAAGGACATTGGTAGTAGCTACACTAAATTCTAATCTTGCAGAAAATTTATTTTTAAGTCAATAAGCCATAAAGCCAGGACAAAGCATTATTTTTGATTCGTGAAAAACACTGTGTTCCTGAGGCACAAATCATAATTACCAGCTGGGCAGAACTTTAATGATGAACCAATCAATTGATAGATGAAAGCTTGTATAGCATATTGTTAGATTTTTCTTCCTAATCCACTCTGTCCATCTATTTCTTTTTTTTTCTTTTTCTTTTTTTTTTTTTTTTTTGTCTTTTTGAGACAGGGTCTCGCTATGCAGTTCAGGCTGGCTTTAAGCTCACTTTGTAGCTCAGGCTGGTCTCGAACTCACAACAATCCTCCTGCCTCAGCCTCCCGAGTGCTGGGATTACAGGCATGCGCCACCACGCCCGGCTCATCTATTTCTTTTTTAGTTGGTGAATTGAATCCATTAACATTGATGGTTATAACTGAGATGTACTGACTTATGTTTGAGATGTTATTTGCTTTTTTTTTCCCCTGTGTTTTAGGGAAGGGTCTACAGGGTGTTCAAAGTCTCACTGCTAGATTAGACTTGTAGTGATTCTCCTAGTTCCTGATACCCAAGTGCTGGAATTACAGGTGTGCGCCACCATGCCTAGTCTCAATCGTTGTCTCAGTGTGCTTGGGGGTGGGGCTGGCATGGAAGGCCCAGGGATTGAACCTGCCACCCCTGTGCCTGCTTGAAGGAGTTTTAATCTGCTAAGCTACTTGGCCAGCCCTTGACATGTTATTTACCTGCTATTGTATACTTCTTTTTCTCCTGTTTAATTATTTGGCCTATTTGGTGGGTTCTTTCTGTTCTCATTCATAGAGTTGTGGTCATTTTGATCCCTCTCTAGAATATCTTTTAGTAGTCTGTGTAGACTTGGCTTTGTTGTCATTAAATTCCTTAGTTATTCTTTGTCATGGAAGTATTTCACTTCTCCATTAAACTTGAAAGAGAGTTTTGCAGGGTATATCAGTCTGGGTTGGTAATTTGTTTTCTTGTAAGACTTGTAGTACTTTGCTCCATGCTCTTCTTGACTTGATGGTTTGTGAAGAGAAATCTGCCACTATTCTGATGGGCTTTCCTTTAAATGTGATTTGCTTCTTTTCTCTAGCAGCTTTTAGTATACTTTTCCTGTGCTGAATTTCTGGGATCTTGATTATTATATGTCTGGGTGTGTTTTCAATTGGGTTGATGTTATTTGGAGTTCTATATGCTTAGATGATCTGAATGTCAGATAGTTTCCCCATATTTGGTAAGTTTTCTGCTATTACTTCTACCCATATTCTGTTTATATCATTTGTATTGACTTTTTTCTCATTGATGCCTATTAGTCTTACATTGTTCATCTTTGCATCATCCTCAGGATGTTGAATTATTTTTTTCCTGAATCCTAGTTGTTTTTAAGAGATCTTTTCTTAACTTTTCACTAGCTGCAATGGTGTCTTCAAGGTCTCAAAGTCTATTTTCACTTTTGTTCAAATGGTTTTGCCAGCTTGTGACTGAAGTTTAAATTTCCTGTATATCTATTGAATCTGCTTCATGCATTCTATTCCTTTCCTATATTACTCATTTAAGGATTCTATCATTTATATATTCTTCTCTATTTTTATCAGTGTATTCTTTAGAAGCACTTATTAATTCTTTCATTATAGTTATCATTTCTTTTTTCACTTCAGAAATTATTTCTGATCTGATTTCTTCTATACCTTTCTGCAGTTGTTTCTTCACCTCAGATACCATTATTTCAGAGATTTCAGGTGTGTAACTTACAATTTCTTCTATGTTATTGACTCCTGCATTTGTTTTGGGTGGACTTGGGGCCTGAAAATACATTTTGCCCCTTCTCTTTCTCACTTTGGATAGCTCTGTTGTCTTCTGACCTTTGGTATAGAGCTTTGGTGGTTATTACTTTAGCACCAGGTCTGGATCTACCAAGTTCAAACTCGTCCACGTGGCTGTGACTTGGGTCTGGCTGCTGTGCTCCACCTCTTCCTGCTGCAGCCCTTGGATGTGAACCCACTGTTCCACTCTGGCAAGATGTTCTGCTCCTGGATCAGCTGGGTGGGTCTTGCCTCTAGCCTCTCTTCAGGGAGTTCTGCTGTAGGGTTCTATATCAGGTCTGTCTGATGGAAGAAGTTCCACTCACATGCCTGCCCAGGTGCTGACTTAAATGAGAATCCAGTGGGTGGGAAAGTGATCCCCCACAGAGGCTGGGGCTGGGCATTGGGTCAAATGAGGATCTGATGGGCCAGTGGGTGGTCACACACATACATCAGGCCTGGGTGCTGTCTAGAATGCTAGAATGAGCAACCTTTTCTTCTTTCTGATGACTGCCTGAGGTATTTTGTCCCAGCAATGAGAAAAGTGACTAAGACATCAAGCATGTTCAGAGTACAGTCATGACCCAAGTAATCAATACCACTTGACATATGAGGCCTCTTATAATGAAGAATATATATATATATATATATATATATAGAGAGAGAGAGAGAGAACCCAGAGCCCAGTCTGCTAAGCATGTGCTCTAACCAAAGTTATGCCCTGGTTCAAAATGATTTGTTTTGGCTAGGGAGATAGCTCAGTGATCTAAGTGCCTACTTGGCAAGTGCATGGACCCAGGTTTGATGCTAGGTACCGCAAACCACGCCAGTTCCAAAACTGGGTGTGGTGGCGCAGGTGCACACCTGTGATCCCAGCACTGGGGAGTTTGAGACAGGAAGATCACTGCATAAATAAATAAACAAATAAATAATTGAAAAAGACAAAATTGGGCCGATGAGATAGCTCAGTGGGCTAAAAGATAGCTCGGCAGGCTAAAGAGCTTGGTTAGGCAAGCACAGGGACCATGGTTTAATCCCCAGCATCATATGCTGCTCCAGCCCTGCCTCCACTGTGGGCTGAACCAGCTACGGGAAAAAAAAAAAAGAGAAAGTAAGAAAAAAATGTCTTTGGAAGTTACTGAACCACCAAGGATTCAGCTGCCTCCTCCTTGAGCTCCCTGCTTCCTGTCAATCCGTCCCCTGCCCCACAGCCACTTTCTTCCACAGCTGCCTTCCACAGGCCATTTCCACCAAGGAAAAGCAATCGTACAGTATGTCTGCTATTCAGAATCTCCACTCTTTCGACCCCTTTGTTGATGCAGGTAAGGGTGACGACCTGCTTCCTGTGGGCACTGAAGATTATATCCATGTAATCATCCAACAGAAAAATGGCAGGAAGACCCTCACCACCATCCAAGGGATCGCTGATGATTACAATAAAAAGAAGGCAGTGAAGGTGTTTAAGAAGAAATTTGCCTGCAATGGTATTGTCATTGAGCATCCAGAATACGGAGAAACAATCAAGCTTCAGGGTGACCAGCTCAGAAACATGTGCCAGCTCTTGGTGGAGATCAGACTGGCCAAGGATGATCAGCTGAAGGTTCATGGGTTTTAAGTGCTTGTACCTCACTGAAGCTTACATGAGGATTTCCTTGCAATGAGTAGAACGCCCCTTCAGTCCATTGTCTTCAGTTTAAAAATCCCATAGCTTGTACCATGTAACCACTGGGGTCCGCTTTCACTTGGACTCGTGTAACACCATGCAATAAACTGAAAAGAGCCCCCCCGAAAAAAATGTGTTTTGTACCAGGTCTTATTACGTAGCTCAGACTCATAGCGATCCTCCTGTTTTCAGTCTTCCTAGCGCCAGGATTACAGGCATGTGCCACCATGGCTGGCTCAGGGCACCCTGGTGTGGGGCCTTTGGGGCATGCATTGCTAGGGATCCAGCCCTGGTCCCTGTGCTTATCTAAGCAGGTGATTATTCCACTGAGCTATCTTGCTGACCCTAATAATTTGTTTTGACTGTACATATATTTTTCAATTATACATTTTTAAATTTTCAATTGCTGAGACAGCACTAATATTACTTGATGGTGCTGCATGTAGATTCTCCTGGGATTTGGGTAGGAAGATTTGGCAAGGCTAAAATTATTAGGTAACAGAAGTAGGTAGGTGTGATGGTGCATGTCTGTAATCCTAGCATTCAGGAGGCTGAGCCAGGTGGATTGAAGTACTTTTTTTTTTTTTTTTTGTGGAACTGGGGATTGAACTTAGGCCCTTGTGCTTACCATGGAAGCACTCATTCCACTGAGCCATCTCCCCATCCCCAATTGAAGTACTTTGTTTCATTTATTTATTTATTTATTTATTTATTTATTTATTTATTGTCTTTTTGAGACAGGGTCTCACTATAGAGTTCAGGCTAGCCTTAAGCTCATTTTGTAGCTCAGGTTGATCTCGAGCTCAGCAATCCTCCTGCCTCAGCCTCCCAAGTGCTGGGATTACAGGCATGCGCCACCACACCTGGTTCCCAACTGAAGTACTTTGAAGGCCAACTTGGGCTATGTAAGGGAGCTTGAGGCCAGGCTGCACTACATAAGAAGGCCCTGCCAGAAAAAACAAAAGAACAAAAGAACGAAAGAACGAAAGAACGAAAGAAAGAAAGAAAGAAAGAAAGAAAGAAAGAAAGAAAGAAAGAAGAGTTGCACTCTAATTTTCTATTTTTAAAAAAATGTCTGCATTTAGGTCCATAACTTTTTAAAAAGTTATTTATTTATTTCTTTGTTTGCTTGCTTGATACAGGGTCTTGCTACATTATTCAGGCTCATAGCAATCCTCCTGTCTCAGCCTCCTGGGATTACAAGCATGTGCCACCACACCCAGTTTTGGTGGCCAGCATAGTCTGCCCGACATGGTATGCAGTGCTGGGGATTGAACTGTGGTCCTTGCACTTGCCAGGCAGGCACTCAAACCACTGAACTATCTCCCTAGCCATAGTTTTCCATGTTCTAAAAAGTTTTTGCCATACCAATGTTCTTGAAATTGATATGATGCCTAATTATAGATTAGTTGTGTGATTTCAATTGCACTTGTAGGTAAAACTTATTGTACAGACACTAAGAGTTAAGGCAGGGAGACTAAGACTGTTCTGAATAATAAAAATAATAATTAATAATAATAAATAATAATAATAATTTGTTTTCACCATTTTCATGACAGTAAAACTTGGTAAACCCTAATCTTGTGCCCGCAACTTATACTCTTACCTTCTGTCATGATTTATATCTAGATTTTCCTCCACCAAAGTTTGTGCTTTTGGGAGGTAATTGGATAATTGGTGTATTTTAGTTACTTTTCTCATTGCTGAAGCAAAATACCTGACACCTAAAGTAAAAGGAGGAAAGATATATTTTGCATACTGTTCATACAGGTTTCAGTTCATAGTAGACTGAATCCAAGGCAGGGTGGCATGGCAGAGAGGGGCATCACAGAGGAGAAATACTCCCTGGCAAGCAGGCAGGCCAGAGTAAGCAAGGGACTTTGCAGCTTCTTTCTGCAAATTTTCTTCTATCTAGGCTACCTGGATTAGGGTAGTGCCAAATCAATCACTTGATTGGTGTAGTAATCACACACTCTTAATCCCAGCATCACATTCTCTAAATCCTCTGAAAAAGTCCCACCTATGACTGCATGAAGATTTGGAGGTACATCTGGACACAAGCCATAATAGGAGGCAAGATACTTAACATTGGATAATAGTTAAATCTGATGTTGGGCGGTGATGGCTGGTTGAAGGATATGGGTCACTGAGAGCATGGCCTAGAAAAATCTCTCTTTCTCCTGCCTTGATCTCTCTTGGCTTCCTGCTTCCACACCATGAACTATTTTTCCTCTGCCATGCTGTCTTGTTTTGGAGCCAGCTAACTACAGACTGAAATGTGTACAAAGTCAAAATTGAGCCGGGCATGGTGGCGCAGGCCTGTAATCCCAGCACTCGGGAGGCTGAGGCAGGAGGATTGCTGTGAGTTCGAGACCAGCCTGAGCTACAAAGTGAGCTTAAGGCCAGCCTGAACTGCATAGTGAGACCCTGTCTCAAAAAGACAAAAATAAAATAAAATAAAAAATAAACCTTGTCTTTTACTGTGGTAGGTGTATGTATTATATCTCTGTAACAAGAGAGTAAGTAAGGTACCTCCTACTCAGGTTTTTTGAGGTTGATCTTGGAACACCATAAAAACCTCAAATATGCAACTCAGAAGTGAAAGGCAGGAGACACACACCTTATGGAGAGAGGTACTGACCAATAGCAGACTGGTGCTGATGAATGAATTATCTTTTCCCACTTATTTGTAAGCCACCATCTTTGTTTTCACTTTTTGTTTTGCTTTGTTTATTTGCAGAACTGGGTATTGAACTTAGACCCTTGCACTTGCCAGGGAAGCACTTATTCCACTGAGCCATCTCCCTGGCCCCCTTGTTTTCACTTTTGATGTCATTATTCTCCAGTTTTACTCTATCATTACGTCTTATACCTCATTTTTCACCTCTTTCTCTGCCACTTTCCCTTCCTATCCTTTTGCCACGACTCTCTGGCACTAAGGAAGCTATCACTTTTTACTATTGCATGTTTGCAATACACAATGGTTACTTTTGTCCTGAGTTCTTCGTACACATACATAATGCATATTAATTCTTTTTATGTCCTTTCCCTATCCCTTCCTTCTCAGCTGCATTTTCCCCTTACCCTACCAGGGCTTCTCTGCGTCTCTTTTCTTTTTCTTTCCTATTTTTGATCTTTTATATTGAGCTCTATTTATATTTTGATTTTTCATATAAAAGAAGTCATGTGATATTTGAGTATGTGTCTCATTTCATGTAACACCATAGTCTCAAGGTATACCCACTTTCCTGTAAGTGACATGTCTATCCTTCTTTAAGGGACAGTAAGTACTCCATTCTATATAAATACCATAATTTTATCTATTCATCTATTAATGAAAATTTGGGCCACTTTCAAGATTTATCTATTGTGCTGCTCTCAACATGGGTATGCATGTATCATTGTAATATGATGTCATTAACTCTTTGGGGAAGATACTTGGGGAGGAACAGCTGTGTCAAATAAATTTCTTTTTTTCAGTTCTTTTGGGGAATCTCCACACTTACTTCCATTAGAACTGTACTAGTTTACATTCCTACCAACAATATAGAAAGGGAATTTTCTCCTGGCAACTTTGTCAGTATTTATTTTCTTCTCCTTCTCCTTCTTCTCCTTCTTCTTCCTCTTCCTCCCCTTCTTCCTCCTCCTCCTCCTCCTTCTTCTAGGAGATAAAAGACTTTATTCCTTCCAAAACTTTCTGATAAGAGATCTCTGCTTATTGACAAATAATAAAATCTGACTAGTCTATTTATTATTTAAAATTTCTTTAAAAAGAAAAATTTGCTATAGCGTTACTATAGGTTCATTTGGCCAGGAATATATAGTTGAGTGCACTCATAATTTTGTAAAGATGGTTGTTGTGTGTACTGTGTATTTATCTATGTGTGTTATTCTGTGAACAGAATAACATGGGTGGAACTGTATCATGTTTCCTTTTTTTTTGTTTTACTTTTTGGTCATTTGTTCATACTACAATTTTGGGTATCGACTTAAAAACATGCTTTTTTCCTAAGTTACCAGATGATCTAAATCATATCAAAATTGGTTTATATAGTTTATCAAAAAGTTTAAATCAATTAGAAAAAATTCCTTAGAGTAAGGAGAAATTATTCAGAGAAGAGTCCTATTGATGAATAAGAGGTGTGGCCAATGTTTTATTCAGTAATGAGGAACTGCCAATAATCTCAATTGTCCCTTAGGAGACACCCTCAATAAACTGGTCATTAGTTTAAGGAAAAAGCCTTGTTATTTGTGTACCATTTAAGGATAATTAATTGGGTGAAAAATTCTTATGTATTAAATAGAGAAGATTGGTTAAAAGGGCTATGTTATGTCAAAACAAAATTGTAATCATGTCACAAAATGTCTTAGGATTGTCCTGCTACAATGTCGTCTGTGGTTTGATTTCTAAATTTCTGTGTAAAAAAGTGTAATTGTTTTTGACATTCTATAGGGATTTAAATATTAGAATATCCTCTCTGCAACTATTCTTCCCATGTAGCCTGCAGCGATCCACACAAGGTGGTGAAAGTCAGAGTGAATGGATTTGGCTGAATTGGATACCTGGTCACCAGGGCTGCTTTTATTTCTGGCAAGATGGATGTGGTGGCCATCAGTGACCCCTTCATTGATTTCTTTTTTTTTTTTTTTTTTTGTCTTTTTTTTTGAGACAGGGTCTCACTATGCAGTTCAGGCTGGCCTTAAGCTCACTTTGTAGCTCAGGCTGGTCTCGAACTCACAACAATCCTCCTGCCTCAGCCTCCCGAGTGCTGGGATTACAGGCCTGCGCCACCACGCCCGGCTCCTTCATTGATTTCTATTGCATGGTCTACATGTACAGTTCCACCCATGGCAAGTTCCATGGCACTGTCAAGGCTGAGAATGGGAAGCTCGTCATCCACAGAAAAGCCATCACCATAGTCCAAGAGTGAGATACCACCACCATCAAGTGGGGTAATGCTGGCGCTGCATATGTGGTGGAGTCCACTGCAATCTTCAACACCATGGAGAAGACCAGGGCTCACCTCTGCTGTTCAGGCTAAATGGAAGCAACAGGTAGAGCTGAATTTGAATGGGTGGATGGTCCACACCCATGTCAGAAGTTAAACACTGCATCTCAGGCAAGAAACTGCTCTTCATGGCAATAGGAGGTGAACATGGGGGCTGCTGGTGTCCAAGCCCAGTCTACCTGGGAGGAACTGGTGCTCCTGTCTTTTAGTACCCAGGTGACCAGAATTTCTAGAACACCCTTCTTTATAGGAACTGATAGTGATTCTCCAGGCATGGGGGCACACTTCTGTGATCCCATCCGCATACCTGTTGAACTGCCCTCTCCTTTGGGTAAATCTCTGTTTCCTTATTTAAATGGGGGTAAGGACTGTAACTCCTTTAAGGAGCTGCTGGGACCAAGGTTGAAATCTGAGCCGGTGGAAGGCATTAAGAACCATTGGTAGCGCAAGTGTCTGGCCCCTCCCAGGGGCAGGAGCTCCCTTAATTCCTCCATCCAACTGCCTGTAATTAGGAAAAAGCCTCTAGTTTCTCGATAATAGGCATTCTTTGTGAAATAAGATGGAATCTCAGTGTTGCTTTAATTTGTATTTCTCCAACAACCAGTGATGTTGAATATTTCTTTATGCATTTATTGACCATTTGTTTCTTTTTCTGAGATGTGTCTACTCGTTTAATTTATCCTTTTAAAATTTTTATTTTATTTGTTTGGGACAGGGTCTAACTATGCAGTTCTGATTAGCCTTGTGCTCCCTTTTGTAGCCCCCAGGTTGGTCTCGAACTCATAGCAATCCAACTGTCTCAACCTCCTGAGTGCTGGGATTACAGGTGTGTGCCACCATATGCAGTTCTGGGACAAGCATGGTGCCAGGCCCAGCATGGCAGGGTCAGGAATCCAACTTGGGCCCTTGTGCTTGCCAGGTAGATGCTTATGCCTTTGAGCTACCTCTTCAGCCCCTAAAATTTTATTTTATTTATTTTATTTTTTTGTATTTATTGCAGGGTCTACAGAGTCTCACTATGTTGATCAGACTCATAGTGATTCTACTGTTTACAGCCTCCCAGGTGCTGGGATTATAGGCACACACCACCACACCCAGTAGGTCTGCTGAGTAGACTGTTTCCTGTAGTGTTCTGGGGACCACTTTGTTAAAGATCTGTTATGTAAAAGTGCTTACAATTGTTTTTGTTGCTGCTTTTATCCTTGTAAGTTTTTTAGTATAACTTGAAGCGTGAAAATGTGATTCCTTTTGCTTGTTCTTGTTGTCCAATATTGCTTTTTGCTATTCTAGGTCTCTTCTGATTCCATATGAATTTTAAGATTATCTTCTCTAGTCTTGTCAGGAATGCTATTGGTATTTTTATTGGGATCACATTAAATCTATCTATCAGTTTTGGCCATTTTGACTATATTAGTTTTGCTTATTTAAGAACAGGGGATTGTTGTCATCTTTCTTTTTTTTTTTCTTTCTTTCTTTCTTTCTTTCTTTCTTTCTTTCTTTCTTTCTTTCTTTCTTTCTTTTCTTTTCTTTTCTTTCTTTTTTTTTTCTCTTTTTGCAGTACTGGAGATTGAACTTGGGACTTTGTGCTTGCCAGGCAGGCATTAATGCTGCTGAGCTGTATCCTTAGCTTATACCCCTTTCCATTTTCTGATGTCCTCTTTGATCTCCTTTTCTGAGTACTGTAGTTATCATTGTAGAGGTCTTTTACTTCCTTGATTTGGTTAATTCTAGATATTTAATTTTTTGCTGGTAATGTAAAGGGTAATGTTTCCCTAATTTCTTTCTTGAGTTTATTAGTGGTGTACAGAAATGCTGTTGTTGTGTGCTGACTTTTTGTCTCACTACACTACTGAATTTGATTATTCTAGGGTCTTTGGTCGAATTTCTGGTTCTTTTATGTAGAGAATCATGTCATCCTTCTTTTCTTACACATATCCCATTTATTTATTTCTCTTGCCTGATTCCACTCTGGCTAATGTTTTGAGAACTAAGTTGAACAGGAGTAGTGATAGTGGATATCCTTATTCCTTATTTTATAGGGAAAGCTTTCGGATTTTCCTTATTTAATTTGACATTGGCCATTGGTTTTTCCTAAATGGCTTCTATCAGATTGACAAAAAGCATTTTTGTATTTATTTCAGGTTTTTTTTTTTTATCATGAATTGATGGCGGATCTTGTCAAAGGCTTTTTCTGTGTCAGTAGAGATGAGCACATAACTTTTGATAAGATTGGCAAAGGGTTTATCTATTTTGTTAATTCTTTCAGAAAATAAGCTCTTTACTTCATTGATTATTTGTATCTTTTGTCTCTATTTAATGATTATGCTCTGGATTTTATAATTTCTTTCCTTGCACTAACTTTGGATTTGGATTGTTGGCTCACAATCAGAAAGAAAAGGGAGCACCTGAGAAGGGAGATACACTCTTCTAGGTCATATCCCATGCTCTGCCTCAAAGCAGGCCCACAACAGTAGCTCTGGTGGATCACATCCAGTAACTTTCACAAAATCCATCTCTGGGTCCATGAGGCTTTGGGGAAATATTACAGATCCAGACTATAAAATCAGGAGAAAGTCCTCCCCTTACCCACACACACTGGGACAAGATTCAGACTCTAATAGGAAGGGCACAGGAACAGATTCATTAATGGCAGAGAAGTAGCTATGACGCTGCACCAATAAAACCTTCTGGAAACTTGTCTTCTAGAACTTGCCATGCCCTCTAGAGTACCACAAAATGCTCTTTATGGGGAAATAATTTATGGAGACACTCTTCTGTTTGTTTTGGCAGAACTGGTGATTGAACTCAGGCCCTTGCACTTGCCAGGGAAGTGCTTATTCCACTGAGCCATCTCCCCAACTCCCCAGAGACACTCTTTGTAATACACTCAGAGTTGGGTGACAGCTGTTAGTGCTGTTGGCCATTCTGTACTGCAGGAAATGGATACCGGAGAAGCCACCTGGGCTGGAAGGTTCTGATGTTGTAAAAGCTGTCTATACTGCAGGGGCAAGCTCCTGAGGAAGCTCCATGTGTTACAGGATCTGAGGTCTAGGGGAGCTGCACAGACTGCAGAAGTGTGCTATGATAGCACACTGGAACCAGGAAGGAAATTCCTCTTATATTTTAGTATTTGTGCTGCCAAAGTGAGCACTGGAAACTCCTGGACTTATAGCTGTATGGAATCTGCAGCACCCTCCTCTGACAAAGCTTAACATCCTGCCAGCTGCTAAGAGAAAAATATTTAAAGGGCCCATTTTTGTTTTCACAAACCCAATAATGAAGGGTGATTTGGAAGTGATAAAGATGTTTAAATTTGCTATATAAATTTTTTCATAACAAATTTGTGAGGAAAGAAGCTGAGTTCATGTCATATATGGATACTTATAATCTCTTTTCATTTGATTATTTTTTCATTAACTCTTTCAGATGTTTGTTTCAAACATGACAACAAATTTAATAAGAGCATAAAGTATCTTTCTTTGACTTCTCTAACTTTTCTGATTAAAAATTTTTCTTTTTAAATATTTTTAGTACAGGATCTCACTAGGTAGCTCAGATTCCTAGTGATCCTCTTGCTTTCAGCTTCCCCAGGGATGAGATTACAGGCATGTGACACATGCCTTTTTTTTTTTTTTGCAGAACCAGGGATTGAACTCAGGCTCTTGTGCTTGCCAGGGAAGCACTTATTCCACTGAGCCATCTCCTTGGCCCTCATGCTAGGTCTTGTTGGCTGGTTCAACACATGTGGGGGCAGGGCCGGTGTGGCCTTTGTTGGGGGGGGAAATCAAACCATACTTCCTGTGTTTGCCTAAGCAGGCACTTAGACTACTGAGCTATCTCCATGGCCCTTTGTTTGATTATCTGCATTTCTTATTCTGCATATTGAAGAATGTCAAAAACCTTCTACCACTTTTCTATAAAAGATTAACAGTTTTAATTGTGAGCTTGTTGTTTTATAAATACAGAATTTTATAGCATTCTACAAGACATTTTAATAACAGAATTTGAGAATTGTTGCACGCTACCTCGCCAGCAAGGATGACACAACAACCAGTTCTTTTATCGGCAGTTTATTCAGGACCCTTGAACAAGCTTGTTTCTTTTTTTTTTCCCGCTCCGCTCCTCAGCCGCTCCTCTGCTCCACCACTCCTGCCTTGGCAAGCCCGCCCCAAGCTATATACCACAAGGCGTCCAACCCTGGAGTGACACGTGGGCGCAGCCGATAGGTCCAGATACGCA
>PVKA01029633.1:0-28116 GCA_004027165.1 Ctenomys sociabilis
GCTTCCCAAGAGCTGGGATTACAGGCATGCACCCCCATTCCCAGTCTCAGTCACCATCTCAGCACACCCCAAGTGGTGAGGGGATCTCCACAGGCCTGGAGATCGAACCCTGGGTTCCTGTGTCTGCTTGCAGGCACTTTAATCCACTGAGCTGTTTGCCCAGCACTGCCATATGGAGTTCTATACAGAAAGGCTGATCAGTCATGAGGAAATAAATGTAGCTAGTTGGTTTATTGCGTGCACGTGACCACCGTTTTAAAGAGCTCCTCTCCCGCCTCACAGCTGCTGGGCTGTCATGCACATCCCTAGGCGCTCAGCACCATCCTTGCCACACAGCCTACTGCTGCATTGTAAATGACGAGATAGTGCAGAAGCTACTGCAAGCATGACCTTGGTGAAATGAGTGTTACAAGGGTGATTAAAGGATATTTTAAAACAATATGTTACTTATGTTGGACTTCCGTGGTGATAACTGGGCATATGGCAAAGCTGGTAAGTTGTCATCTGGAAATTCCCAGGAGGGAGCAGAAGGGTCACCCCGAACAAATACCACCAGCACCAAGCAAAGGCCGCAGTGATTCCCACGAATGTGGTAAGTGGCACAGACAACTGTGGCTTTTCCTGGCTCTCAGCACATTGGAGGAGGCAAAGTTGAGGAACATACCACTTGATGGCCCAGGAATCCACCAGCTGTCTGTCTGGTGTATGTTTTGTAGTAGATCTATTGTGTCACTGAACACAAATTAAAGGAACAAAGGTTAATTTGCCTCACACTTTGCGGGGCTCTGGCTGTAGCTTACTGGCTCCCAGGTAGGAAGACCATGGTGAAAGGCCTTCGCTGACCAAAACTGCATAGCTCATAGCAGCAGGTTGGAGCAGAGCAAGGGAAGCCCACAGAGATCAGGCAAGAGGCATCAGGGGACCCAGGCCAGACCTCCGTGATCTCCCCACAACACATAGGAGCATGTGGCACTAATCTGATTGACACTTATTAATCCAGTGAAATTGGCATACCAGGATTAATCACATTGAGAAACAATGTGAAAAGACTCATTAGCTAGCCTGAATAAAAATATGCTTAAAAATATTGACAGCAATTATTTTAATAAATAGTATAATGAGTACAATTCAGTACAACTGAGGATTTATATCCGTGGTTTGTATTGGACAATTAAACAGCTGATACTCAATTTTCTTACCTAAATTATGCTTTTGACAGAAATAATTTAAATGTTTAAAGGGTTTAGATTATAAAAAATGATTATGTATTCTTGTAATCCACTTCTTATGGCCCTCAAAATCCTGCAGTGAACAGCTACTAAGCCTACAAAAGTAATGAAGTTCCCTTAAGGAGAGGAAAGGTACATGTTATGACTGAGTTATTCTGAAATGCTATCCAATTCCTAATTCGTAGAGCCTTCGGGCCACATAAATCCTGCCTGGTGTCACAAATGTGCCAAGCGAGATCCACTTCTCCACTTCCGTGACACACCTTGTCCCTTGATGATCCTATGATTAGGAGTTCAAGGTTTTTTAATTATTAAGAGGGAAGTGGGTTCGAGTATTTTACCTATGTAAAGTTAAATATCTTTCTGTATTTTTACAGTACAATGAAGGCGATGTATGTTTTGTAGTAGATCTATTGGTTGGCCGTCTTTCCCAGGAAAATTGGGATTGGTCACAGCCAACCAGGGCATAACACTTCCCTGGACTGGGGTTGGACAGGAAGTTTAAGTAGGCACAGAAAATCTAGACAGAAAGATTCACATTGCATGCCTGGCTAGAACAACTGGATAGAAATGCCAGTGTTTAGGTCCTTCATCAGACTTCTTACCAATGGTGAGCTTTATGTGTCAACTTGTGTAGGTCAAAGTACCTAGATATTTTTACAAAAAAAGTGTGAGTAATGTTTAAATCAGACTTTGATGAAAACAGGCTGCCTTCTATGGTGTGGCTGAGGTTCGTTCACTTGGGTAGTCTTAGAAGAAAAGTAGCAAGGTTTCCCAAAGTAAAAGCTGCTTGAGATGGCCTTCTGGGCAAAGCCAAGGCACCTGTCCTTCCCTGCTGTTTCCAGGCTGCCTGGGTCACTCTAGGTTTAACTGACCCCAGAGTCACATGAGACAATTGCTTAGAGTAGACCCTTTCTACATGTGTGCAGTACGTGCATAGCATTATCTGGATTCTGTTTTCCTGAAGAAACTTGAACAAAAGCTGACTTACTAAAACACAAACCAGTGGATCCCAGCAATCCATGTTTGCCAGGTAATTCTGATTCAATTAAATTTTTCACTGTCCTGTTTCTACCATGGTGCCTTTGCATTTCATCAAGTTAGCTAAAAATCTGTTTCCTAGAAGGCAACTCTGAGCTCCAGCTTACTGGGGCAAGGACAGTCTCCATGAAGCCAGCAGGGAGCCCAGCAGGATGTTGGGCTCTCAGCACACTGGAGGAGGCAAAGCTCCTCCATGGGGGAGCTTATCTGCCTCTTCACCTGCCCCTGCCTGGCAGTAGCCAGGCTCGCAGACGCTTGGTCCTGGAGGCTGCTCTGGCTTTCCAACAGCTAGATAAAAAGAAAAGAAAAGGGTGTCCAACTTTTCCACCATTGGTTTAGAGGCACAAAGTTGTTGAGAATCAGGGGCTGACTCCACACCTTGGTTCTGGCCTCGTCCCTCCAGCTGGCTGGCTTCCAGGAGATGCCTGCTTCTCCACTTATCATCCTTGTCTTTCAAAACAAAGATAAGTGCATGAGTTTCACCAAAGCTGCCTCTTAAAGCTTTCCCCTCTGGTGCTGTAAAAGTCCCTTGCTCACTTCCCCTATCCAAGGAGGCTCAGCTCCCAGGGTCAGGGCCAGCAGGGCCAGTGCCCCCTGGGCTCTCACTTTCTATTGACAGTAACGTCAAAAATATGGGAATATTATATTCTTCCCTTCTAATAAATGTTGCCCTACATCATCCAAGCTGACGAAATGTCTGCTCTCTCAAATGTTCCCCATATAACAAGTTCGTTCTTCCAGTGCTCTCTTGCACATCACCTTAAGGTTCCGAACTGTAGCAACCAGATTTCCCTCCAAGAACTCTTCTACACGGTACCAGTCTATTTCCCAAAATTTCTTCTCATTTTTCATCTAATACACTTTTTTAAATTCTTTTTTTCTCTTGCACAGTGCACTCCTCTATTTATCAAAGATGGCACACAGAAGCGTTAAGAGCAAGCAAAGGGCTTGAACCATCAATGATCCTAGAAATTGTTTACATCCATTTTCAACTACCATTTTAAAAGACTTGGATTTTTAAATATTAGTATGACTTCTGCATTTTACTTAAACAGATAAAATTCAGCTTCTTTTTTTTTTTTTTTTTTTTGGCAGAACGGGGATTGAACTCAGGCCTTGCATGTGCCAGGGAAGCACTTATTCCACTAAGCCATCTTCTTGGCCTCTCAGCTTTATTTCTAAAGCTTTATCTGACTCATGAAGATTTTTAGTGAAGACCTTACATTGCCTTTCAAAGCACTGCAGTTTTTCTCACATAACTAAAAATAGAATAAAAGGAAAGTTCTGTTAAATATGATTAAATCAATTATTAAAGTTACTGAAATTATTTAGACATTGTAATTATTAAAAATCTAAAAGCAAGCTCCCCCAGGATTACTTTCCTTCATTTTTTAAGTCCTATTAACTTCATATGTTTTATGCTGGTAGTGGTATTCATGGATGATTTCTCTCATTAACACCCTATTCTCAACTACTAGTAATCTTTAAATTATGTCATAGTACAGTATACTATGGCATAATATTAATTTATTATTATATTATACTAAAAAAGAAAATTTATTTCATATTTTAAAAACTTAATGTATGGTCCATTCAGTTTTTACTATTTCAATATAACCAAAACAGATTGAATATTTAACATGATCATTTTTATATTTTAAATATTAGAAGAGCTTAAAAAGTTAGTTTAAGAAATAATGCATTAATTCTTCGAAAAGAAACATTAAAACTCAAACTTTCTTTTCCACTAAGATAAACTGCTAGTATAATTGAATCAAATAAGCACATACAATGAAATATTCTTTGATTTCTGTGTTCTACCTGGTAACTATTTTGAGGAGATTGATACACAATGTAATTTTGATTATGAAAATTGTTTTATTTTTCAAAAGATAGAAAAGAAAAAGTGAAGCAATGCATCAATCCTATATGACATGACAAATTAGAAATTTCAGTTATGTTAGTGATTGGGTCTCTATACTTATGAAAATGTAAAAGTTAGTCATTGATATGTTCAAATAGCCTTGGTAAATGATAGATTGAACACTGCTTCACACATATGTTAGAAATTTGAATTTCATAATAACTACTTGATTAAAATGCTTCTGTATAAATTGCCTTACAAATAATAAGTTTAAATAAAGCATAGTGGCTGACAACTGTAATTCCTGCACTCAGGGAGGCTGAGGAAAAATCCCAAATTCAAGCCCACCCTAGGCAATTTAGGGAGGCCCTGTCTCAAATTAAAAAAAGAAAGAAAAAAGGGCCTACGGATATACATCAGTGCAAAGATTCTATTTTCAATTCTTGTTATGACAAAAAAATAGAGTTTTATTTAAATCTAGAGGTCCACAAAATATTTATCCAAATGTTGCCACACTTGTTATTTGCATGCTATATAAACATATCATGCAGGGAACAGGTATATATGTATGCATATACACACATTAGTATATCCAGAGAATAGTTTCAGTCATCATTATAAATTTTTCCACTCTGCTATGTGACTTATTTACAACCCAATTTATATCTTTCAGAATTCAAATTTTAGGTTCATGTGGAAGAAATCCTAGATGTTGATTAGTGTTCTTCTATCTTAAAGCAGTTCATCTCTCTTATTTCATGAACAACTCTTTTTTTCCAGTTCACATTGTCGTACAGAAATGAATCTATGCAGAAAATTATCTCTCAAATCTCTTGTCAAATAAGAAGGAAGAAAATGGTGCCTCAAGGTCATGTGCAGCATTCAGTGATCCCAAGGAAATGCACTTCCCAATGAATACAGATCACTCTGGATAGGAAAGGTGTATGTAGACTAATTGCTTAAACAAACAACAGTTCCTATAGTGTTACAATAGAAACTTGTAAATATAGTAAGAGGACTATTTCCACCCATATGTTTTTTACTTACATTTTGGCTGAAATGTACAAAGTTATTCAAAGACAGAAACATCTTCTGGGCCCTCTACTGTTTCTATATTGCTACTTCCATGTCTGGAACCTTACTGTGAAATAAAGGAGTTCACAGAAATGAAGAAAGTAATAACATATAGCAAGATCTGAAAAAGAGGTTTCTGTTATTGTCCTGTAATTGTACCAAATCATTGTATCAGGGGACAATAAGTTTGATACCTTCAGTTTTTAAAGGTGAATTTGCTCCATTAACATGACAGAAGATTGTGGGCAATCTTCCCATGTGACTGGTACCATTTGAGACTGTCTGACATTTCCCCTTCTCTGTGCAGTGAGCCAGAGGTGGAACAGAGTTCTCTTTGAAAGCCCTTTCAGAATCTCACATACCAGCAAGAAATTTGTAAAAAAATTTGTCAGCTCTTTCTTTGCTGCCGTAAGAATATGGTGCATGAATGTTTGGGAGGCTGAAAACAGATCATTATGAGTCCAATCTGTTTAGTGAGACCCTGTATACTGTGTACTAAATACATAAAAAAGAATATGTCTTCTTCAATTTTGGGGACACTGAGATGTGTGATTATGATTTCCTGATTCCTGAATTCAAAACAGAAGGCAGAGTGAGGCTGCCTGCATCAGTACTAGATGGACAACAGAAAGGAGTGAGGGTTCCCTTATGCCAAAACAGGCAGAATCTGGTAGCATGGAAAATCTTTCAGTAAAAATGACTCCCTGGTGGGTATAGTGGCTTCAGAGGAAAACAGTTGTGGAGAAATGAAGGTGAAGAGTGTTTGTGAGAAAATGAGGTGCTGTAGCCAGAAATGAAATCGGGAATGTTTGCATGCAAACTCAAAACACAGCATTCCAGACTCGGAATTACCTTTCTGCTTGGAATTGGAGTCAGCAGGCCCAGAACCTGTAAGTACAGTTTCCCTCTAATGCTGGACCCTGAGCACCAGGGGCATCAGAACAGTAGAGTAGGCAGATAGGAGCTGAATGGCAGCAAAATCCATTGGAACTCCCATGTCCTTCCATTGGCTCCCTACTCACACCAGGCCAGCTCAGTGCTGGGGAAAGAAGATGAGGATCCAGTCTGAAATAGAAGTTGATTAAGTAGGCCCTGGTGCTCTGGAATCAGATGGAGACAGAAGTAATCAGACAAGCTAGGGTTTGTGCCTGCAATGCCACCACTTAGAAAGGAAGAAAGTACAATGGCCCTCTAGGAGGGAGGTGCAGGGAAGAATGAGGTTTTCTGATTTTATCATGTAAAGTTCAGTCCATATAGTACATCAATGTTATTTAAGTACATCAATTATATTTAAGTAAGAAAAAGTTTAATATTTCTGAGAAAGTGCTATTTCAAATAAAACAACTGGCCCCTCTTCCATCAGAGGTGTTTAGAAAAACACACTTTCCTTCACTATGTTTATTGGAATGACTACATTAAAGCACACACACACAAACATAGGGATCAATACTTACAAGTTTTTGACAATGTATACAGAATTGGTTGAATTCTAAATGCTCTAAATTGTAAATTGTATTAATTACTTCCAGTTTATTATTTGCTTTCTTTGAATAGTTATTTACCTAAATAAAACTAGGAAAAAAAAAAACTATGGGGAAATAGGTTCTCAGTCACAGGGACTAGACCCAGTCTATTTATTCTCAATTTGCAAATGTCTGTGTGAACTCTGTCACACTTTTGTGGTGAATTTTGTAGAAATCATTTTCACCCTCTCCGTTAGTTACTGAGATTCACAGTCAGCTCTAACAAGCCACAGAAAACTGATCATTAGCCCCAGACAAATATGACAGGTGCAGCAAGCCATTCTTTATATTCCTACTACAGATTTCTAATTTACCATGATAATAGCCAGATATAGATGTCAGTACCTTTCCCTGGAGGATACAGGAAGCAGTCTACATGTGTACCCTCTTGGTATTATGAACAACAAAGTGTGTGCACATGTATAAAAGTGGAAAAACTGGGTTTACCCACTTTATGTTCTGTGCAGCTTCATTTTATGTATGTTTACATAGCATCAGAGAGGGCCCAGTGGACCCATACCACTCCCGAGTTCTCTAAAAAAGAAAATGGATTATTTTGTTTTATTTCATTTCATTTTGCTTTATTTTATTTTATTTTATTTTCTGGTAGAAGCATCCCAATTCAGGACACATGAAAAACCAGATTTGTGAGTTTGGGAAATAAAAAGTTAATCATCAGATTACTCATTCATGGATGGTGAAGATGATCCATTATGGTAAAACCCATCTTTTCATAAAAGAAGAGTGGTGTAGGAGGTGGAGAAGGAGCTTAATGATGGCCTTGAACTTGGCCTTGTGAGCCAAAGTTTCTGTGACACTGAAATAGAGCAGGAATCAACTAATACAGATACAACGAGTGAAGACTTCCTTGATTCAAAGGGTAAGGAAAATAGTGATGTGTGTATACTTGGCTATAAACAAACTGTCCATGGAACCAAATGGAATGATCCAATGTGAGAACTAGGTCCAAAAATATAGGAAAGGCCTTGTCAGGAATGAAAGGGATTAGACAGAGTGCCAGCCTTGCCATTCAGTGTGGGAAATTATAACACACAAAATTTTACAAGATGCTGTGAAATACACAAAAACCAAAATGCAAGTAAAATATTCTGTGTGCACCGGTGGCAATTTTCAAAAATGTATTTATGATGACATTTCACCAACTGAACTAAAAGCATTCATGGGCATCTCAATTGCATTTCTCTCATTTCTGAGACAAAACAATTGAAACCAAACATTAAGGAAGCAAAGATTTATTTAGCCATATTTGACTGGCTCTAAAGCAGAGCACTACATAGCAGAGGACAGCCATTCGTAGAGGCAGAAAACAGCACAAGCAACAGGAACAAAAAAGATGAGCCAGAGCAAGCCTCTTTCCTTCCATTGTATTTCATGCAGGCTGCTCGCCACAGGGTGAGTGTTGCACTCACACCCATAATCCCTACCTTGCACCTGAGATTAACCAAAAAGTCTAACAGCCCAGCCCATGACTACATGAGGCATTGAGGGACATCTACACACAAGTCATAACATTGCACCTCTGGTCCCCCAAAGACTCATATCCACCCCTTTAAGCAAAATGCATTTTAATCCATCTCTAAGAGTTGCCAAAGTCCTAAAAGTTTCAGATGTGCAGAAAACTTGAAGTCCCACATTTCCTCTGATACGTAAGGCAAACTCATAGCTGTCACCCCTGTGCAAATGAAAAGTTAAACACTTCCAACATTCAATGTCACAAGTTAACATTACCATTTCAGAAGGTATAAATGAGGCATATAAAAGAATAGCATCAAAGAAATTCTAAAATATAGCAGGGCAAATATTAAGGCCTGTAGTTCCACATGCACAATCTAAGGCAATCTGAAAATTTTGAACTCCATGTGACCTTTCCTTTATGGTGGTACTTCTGGTTGTAGCTCCTATGTCTTCTCTCCTGAGCCCACTCTGCTCTCTCCTTGCATCTCTCTCAGTCAGTCCACTTGTCTTATTTCTCCCAACTTTTGTAGTCTGCATTGCACCCTTGACTTCACCCTCACAAGTGTATATATTTCCCTCACAGGAGCACACTGTCTAGCCTCCCATGCTTTCTAAAATCTTGGTGGAAGGCTTTCTAACCTCAGAAAGCTTGGTTTATGCCTGTGGTGCTAAAACCAGCACCATTTGGATGATGAAAAGGTCTGTTGCTTATCGGGAGCAGCAGCCAAGCTTCCCTCTCTTGGATGTAGGATTTAAGTGCATGGATCACTGAGTACCCAGAATCTGATTCTCAGGAACAGATTCTCTATCCCACCATAGTGTGACTACCATAATTCTAGAACATGCTCTGTGGCTTTCTCCTCAAAGCAAAAATTTTCATCTTCCTGGTTTTAAGAATGCAAAGTATGTACATTTTCTGTTCCTCATGATTTGCATGTTTTCATTCTCATTCCTTCTCATCAAGATGTCCTCAGGTCTACCTTTGCAGTCCACAGCTTTATTGAAACTTTCTTTGGGAAAAACTCACAATACTTTAAGTCATCCTGCTTGGCTCTGCTTTTTATTCACGTCATAAATGGTTAACAGTCCTCAACAACAGCCATGCCACTGCCCCAATATTAGACTGCTTTGAAATGTCTTCTGCCAGAGTATTGGGCTTTCCACCCTTAATCTTAGTCTCAGGAAAAATTGCTGGATGTGAACAAAAGGCAAACAAACTTTTGCCAAGCAATAACATATATCTTCTGGAGTCCAACAACCAGTACAGTCTTTTCCAGCAGAAACCTCCCAAGCTTTGTCTTTATTTTTAATTAATTAATTAATTTTTGTAATTAGGACATTCTGTATGGGGTGTAGAGGGTCTCACTCCATAGATCAGACTCATAGTGATCCCCCTGTCTACAGCCTCCCAAATGCTGGGATTACAGGCACATGCCACCACTCCCAGTCTCAATCACTGTCTTAGTGCACCCTGGGCGCAGGGCCAGGGGGTGGGCCCAGCATGGCAGGCCAGAGGATTGAACTCCTGGCCCCTGAGTCTGCCTAAGCAGGCACTTTAATCCACTGAGCTATTTGGCCAGCCCCAAACCTGGTCTTTATGAGCAAGATTTCCAACAGCCTTTTCATCTTCTGAACTCTGACCAGAATCCCTCATACAAAACAGCCTAAAGCTTTCCAACTCTATTCTTTCAGATGACATCTCTTAAGTCTTTCAAACTCTTTCCACAAGCCATTCCCGAAGGATCCTGAAACATATGGTCAGGTACAGTAACAAAAATGACCCTACTCCTGGTACCAAATTCTGTCCTGGTGACTTTTCTCTTGTTGCTGAGACAAAATTCCTCATGCCCAAATTAATTAACTAAATGTTTATCTAGCTCACAGTTTGTGGAAGTTTCAGTCCATACTCAGCTGGCTCCAAGGCAGAGTAACACATGGCAGAGGGCAACAGTTCATGGTGACAGAAAACGATGAGAATGTAAAGGGAGGATCAGGAGAATGCTTCTTTCCTCCCTTATATTTAGGCCACCCACTACAGCATGTCTGTAACTCTCACACTGATAATCTCAGCATTAAAACATGAATCAATCAGTAACCCTAGAAGTCTCCCCCATGACTATGTGAGGCTTTGAGGGAACATCTAGACAAAAACTATGACAACGTATCTGATGTATTTAGCAAGGTTTCTTAACTGTCATTACAGAAATGTAAAGACTTATTTAAAAAGTGATGGATCAAAATAGGACATAAAATTTTAATGCCCTTGTAAATACAAAGACTTACTTACTATGATTTCAACTTAAACAATTATCCTGGAACATTTGACACATGAGATCTGACAATTGGTGTATCAGTTTCCCATTGATCTTGCATTTCCCAATACAGCACGGATGATTAGCACAAGAGTATGCAAGAACAAAGCTGGAACTTGAAATGAAATGTTGCAATTTCAAAATAGAGGACTGTATAATACAATCTTTGGATTTCATAAAGATGTAACATTGGCCTTTGTGGCAAATAAAAACAAATGGGTACTGCTGATGTCAACATTGCACCATAAAGGAAATACTGATAGGGAAATCTCAAGAAAACAGATGGCTCACATGAGAACTTTCTACAGCATTACCAGAAGTGGAGCAAATATTGCTGGTCAGTTATGCAGCAACTCTAATGTCCCTTGAAACACAAAGCATTGGCCAATGATTGTGTCTTACCCCATCCGAAACATGAATGGCATACATAGTTTGATTGTTTACAAAGGAAGTACCAAGTGTAAAATATGATAGAGAAATTCTCTCCAAGATTTGGGATTGGAGTGAATAAGAGATTATTTAAAGCAGAAGAAAAACTAAAATGTTTCTTCTCATGGAACTACATTAAAAAAGTTTAGAGCACACTGGTGGGAGATAAGGGGTAAGCAGGTAGGCAGAGCACCACAAAGGACAAGTGTGACAGGGAAAAAAAGAATTCCACTGTGCCCTACAGGAAAATAGAGAAAAACAAAACATACAAACTATAAGTGTACGTGATACTTGTGTATGGAACATGCCTTTGCATGTGTAGATATTTCCTTGGGTGTGACAGTTGAAGAAAAACATATTTGCATGGTGGAGCAGCACATGTACCATCAGTGAAAGTGAGATGTGTGTGTGGAATATGAGACTTTCATACATGAACTGCCTTGAATGTGACAGTTAAAGTATAGCTTATTTTTGTGGCCGAATTTTTTTTGTGTTTTCCTAATAGTTAATATAGGAATTTGTTTCTGATTTTGTCTTTTAGGTTTTGTAAGCAAGTACACAGCTGATGTGAAAGTGTTGACCTTTGATCTAAATGCACAGTTCATAGAAATAACTTAAAACTTCATTGTATTGATGTTTTGTGTTCCTGGCAAGTACACACTGTACAGCTCAATAAGAACCTCCTGACAAGTAGTCAAGGCTGCTGGCATGTCAAGTATTGTCCTACAAAATATCCAGGAAACCAAACAGATGTGCTTCAGTGTAACCAATCCATGTGCATGGAACCTGCTGTTGCCATGTGTGCAGACAGCCACAGGTGTGATGATTCAGTAAAGTTATCTTTTTGTAAAGTGGTATTGGCTTTTTTATGATAGCTGATATAAGAGTTTGTTTTTGTTGTCCTTTTTTAGGCTTAATACACCCAGTCTATGTTGAAAATTTTGATGCTGATTTATAAGCAATAAATGTTACAAGTTTAAACTTTATTTTTCTGACTTTCCTAATAAGTATTCAATGATCAATATAATAAATTTCATAAAATTAATAATTGGTGATTTAAAATATTCTAAAGAACAAACTTTTGTCTGACAAGCCTACGTTTATGCACCTTGATGACAAAATTAGTCTTCAATCCCATGCTTAGAAAAGAAAATGAGCAGGGTTCAATCCCCAGCATGTGGTGCAGGCCCTGCCCAGGGGTGCTCTGAGACAGTGAATGGGACTGGGCGTGGTGGCATACACCTGCAGTCCCAGAACTGGGGAGGCTGAAAACAAGAGGATCACTATGAGTCTGATCTGTGTAGTGAGCCCCTGTAGAACTTGTACCAAATACATAAAAATTTTAAAATAAGAAAAGAAAATGAAGGTGAGGAAAATTTGAGGACTCTACTATAGGTCTAGTTTTGCTTGACAAAAATATAGCTAAAATTCATTAGACATATTCGATAAAGTACAAAGACTACAGAGTATAACACACTTGGGTTGTGAAAGGTAACATTTGTTTTCTATCCATCAGTGTGCCTACTACATCTTACAGGTATGGAAAGAAAAAGTGAATGTTCTTTATCCAAATTCTTACGTTATTTGCATAATTTTAAGGAAAATGGCAAGTATGGATAATAACTACAACAACTAACACACACACACATACATACACACAGACACAAAGACACAGACATGCGCACACACGCTTCAAGGGAGATTTTTCTAAAGATCTGTGGTGACAACGGTATGGCTTAGGTAATCATTTTTTACACTGAATCTTGAAAGATTAGAAATAACTTAGATGAAAGAGAAGTGAGGGAGGTTAGGTCAGTGGAGCTATTTTAAGGTGAATGAAGAGCATATCTAAAAGCAGATACCCCAGAGGGAATGGAAAATGAGGGTAGCTCACTCAGTTTTTCTAAAGGGGGGAGCATTTTCAAAGCAGGAACAGCAAATGTAAATTGAGGGAATGATCATGAAGCATACTTTTTAAAACTCTCAGGGCACGCATTCAGATAGAGCGAGAGAAAAAATATAAGCAGAGCTCAGAGAGGCCTACACTTCAACAGAGAACTTTGCTTTCTTGCTACACATATGTTATGCGAGGCTCTAGAGTAAGTGGTCTTCTACTTACAAACAAAATCAACATCTATGGATCTTTAAAGATAACAGATGGCACATAAGTGTAGAAAAATACCAATTGCAAGAAGGATAATAAAACAGAAAATCCAAGGCACAAATCACAAAGGGCTTTCAACACATTTAAACTTTCATGAAGAATTTCTTCCTTAATATTCTGTTTCCCATTTTCTTCTTACCCTATAATACCTCTTTTGTTTTTGTGGTACAGGGGATTGAACTCAGGACCCTGGGCTTGCCAGGCAAAGGCTTATTCTGTTGAGCTATCTCCCTGGCCCCAACACCTCTTTATATTCTAGACATTCCAAACATTTTCTCCTACTAATGCCTTAAAAATTTGTTCATAATATCATGCTTTCACTAAACATTTGACCACCAGAAAAGTGAAGCAGAGCACTCCTACACATCAGAAGCTCTGGCTCTAATGAAAGGAACAGGCACAGAGATCAGATAAACCACAGCACAGGATGCTAGCTGGTATGTTAAATGAACAGCTTATAAACCCATACAATTAAACCCAACTGAAGTCTACAGCATTCTCTATAGTTTGAGAGAAATATACACTTAAATTCAATTCAGCCATTTCACAGCCATCATAGTTTGTGTACAGGTGTCCCGCCCTCCCCCAAAGCCTCATGCAGTCCTGGGGCAGCTTCTGGAGTTGTTTGTGATTGCTTATAGTGAGTGTGGGTGCTGCACCTGCCCTGGGGCAGGCAATTTGCATTACAGTGTAAGGAGGGGAGAGAGGCTAGCCCGAGCTGATGTCCCTCCCTTTGCTCTCTGCTCTTTGCCACTGCCATGAAAGGTTGCTCTCTGCCATGTGCCCCTCTGCTTTGGGGCCAGCTGAGTATGGACTGAAACCTCCAGTAACTGTGAGCAAAATAAACCTTTTCTTCCTTCATTTTGAGTGGTGGGTATCTGTCCCAGCAATGAGAGAACCCAGCTTTTGCTTAAGCAACTTTCCTTATTTTTTCTTTCATGTGATTAAAGAGTAACAGAAACTCCTGACTATGGCTTTAAAATAACGAACAAGTGTGTGAAGTGTTTAGCAGTGCCTTCCCCAAACCCTGAAGATGGGGTGATGATGATGGAGATATTGACAAAAAGAACACAGGGAGGGAACATAGATGCAACAGGAAATATTTCGCGAAAGGAAATTGTGCCGGGTAGGAAAAGGAGTCCCAGTCCTCGAACTGTGGTGTCCCCAAAGTTTTCTCTTCTGATTACTTCCAGTTGCGCTCACAGAGCTCTCCTTGGGAATCACTTCAACTGTGAATTAAAAATCACTCTCCATCATATTATGGTTTTTCATCCTCCTGTTCCTGTTAGGAATAAGGTAATTTTAGAGCCACCCTGCACTCCTCTCAGTCGCTCTAGTTTCTCCATTTAAGCTACCATGAAAGTTTGTTGACTCTTTGTCAAATTTATCTTCCCAGTCTGGCTCTGCCTCTCCAAATTAACACATTAATTCTTACCTGATTTTCAAAAACAGTGTCCCAGCTGTTCTCTTACATTCAGAATGTCTTTTTTCTAACAATTGACTGATTATGTTTATTTGTTCAGTCTTCAAAGTTTATTTGGGCAGCTACATGCCCAGACGTCTCCATGTACCAGAAAATCAGCAATGAATATTTTAAAGCTACTGAGCTATTCATTATACAGTCCCATCATTACCTTTGCAAAACTAATCATGTCAACTCTGCTCAAACCTCAGTGAACTTTGAGTTCTATAGGCAATGTGACTCAAAATTTCTAAAAAGACCTTCATATTAAGGAACTAGTCTATTTCTAAGCATTTTATTTTGCCTTGTTTTGTTTTATTTTTGTGTTGGGAGGGTTTGGTTTGTTTGTTTTCTAAACCACCTCACTTCTAGCTAATGGCTCCGTTCTCTAGTCTGGCCAATATTACCTATTTTTATCATCAAATCTGTTGCTCAGATTAACAGATATAGTTATGCAAGACTGGACATATGATTGCATGTTACTACTTATTTTCCCAAAACCCTGAATTCCTGTTCCTGTTCTTGTTTTTCTTTTTGTCTTTTTAAAAATTTATTTTGAAGAGAGTGTAGTAATAATTAATGACATTAGAAATGGTACACATTTAGTAGACCAAGATGAGAGCAGACCAAGCATGATTTTTGTTTGACACATTTCTGTCCTCGAAGCAGTTCCTTAGATCACAGATATATGGGTACAGTTAGTCAAGGTGAAAATCCTGCTATTTTAAAAAACCTGACGGCAATTTTTAGCACAGTCACCTGAGCTGTCTCGCATGTACACTTACACGCTCTCCCTTTGTCTTTTTTTCTTATCTTTTCCCCTTTCTCATATCTTCATTGTTTAATCCTTAAGTTCCATTTCTCTGTTTTCTATATTTGTTATAACTTTCAGCCTTATTTCTTTAAATGAAAATTTAATGACAGAAATAAATCTCCCCATAGGTGTATTCTAACACTGTATGATTTTGCTTACTCGATGAATATTCATCACATGGGTACTATTCACTGAGAACACTGCAAGGTCCAAGGTTTGTTTAGATAAACAGGAGTCTTTTGTTTCCAAAATACTCAAAGCTAGTAGAAAATGAGAAAAAAATAACTGCTGCATAAAATAACAACTTCTATAAAGAATAGTCTATATTGCAAAAGCTGAATTTATAAAGTAGAGGTGGATGAGGGAGAAGTTTCAGGTCAGAGAAGGACATAAAGAAGAGAAGCATCTAGAAAAGTCTAGCGCATATGGGTGTGCATCCGGGGCCCAGAATAGACTATGTCCTGTACTGCACAGAGCGCAGACAAGGCATCTTCTAATCATCACTTTTCTCACAGTGTGCTGAGGGAAGCTGTGCTCAGAAGTCCTGGGAACTGAAAGAGTGCAGTCAGGGCAAAATTGCTTAGCTTTGAGGTCAGCCAAGAAGGTAAGGGAGGCACATTTGCAGGTGGATCTTGAAGGCATGACTTGGGGTCATTGTGTGGACTCTGGGCCCTTCCTCTCCCGAGAGCACCTTTCTCCCTGTTCTACTTCCCACCCTAATTACCTCTGCTCTACCGCACACTTCCACTGGACTTGCTGCCTCAGAACAGTGAAGGACATACTGAATTCCAAGGAAGCCTGAGCTAAGTTAAACTTCCCCCACTCCAGCTGTCTTTGCTGAGCACTGAGCCCCTCCCACGGGAAGCTGACAGATACTTGCTATCAAGTAAAACCTCACCCTTCCAGTTCCTGTCTCAAGCCTAGTTGGCCTTCACTCATTTTTTAATTCAACCAAGGTGACCTTCTTCATATTTTGGTAATTCCAAAGTAGAAATCTTGACATTTCTCTCCACCATTCCCATTCTCCAGTGCCTCTAACTGACTTCCTCAGTCAGTAAAAAGATCTATCTTTTGTTCAGTTTCTCAGGCAAATATCCCATGGATCACTGTTGATTTTCTTCTTTTGATCAAGCAACAAATTTCACCCACCAAGGAGTACTACCAGCAATGCCTTTGGAATAATTTCTTTTTCCTATATTTTTAGGGAAGGGTCTCAGTATTCGATTCGCCTCTCAGTTTCTCCTGTTTACAGCCTCTCAAATGCTGGGATTCCAGATGGACGCCATCATGAACAGTCTCCATTGCTGTCTCAGCAAGTCCCGGGGACGGGGCTGGCACAGCAGGCCTGGGGATTGAACCCCCAGCCCCTGTACCTGCTTGCAGGAGCTTTAAACCATTGAGTTATTTGGCTGGCCCTGGAATAAATTCCAAATGGGAGCATTTCCCACAGCCTTCAGGACTGACTACTCTGTAATCCCAAATCCTCATCAATGCCTGGGCCACTGCAGTGGCCTCCCTGCTTGTAGGCCTGTCTTCCTGCATTTAAGGTCAAGTGACAGAACCACCCTTTTTAGTATTACCTGATTAAGACACCTGCTTCCTCACAAGCCCTTCAGTTTTTCCACTTCAATCAGACAAAAAGAAAATAGTAAGTCCCACCCAACATCACAATCCCTGGCCCGAGGCACACTCTGGATCTCATTTCCCACAGGTCACCTCCTCCTTTTAGAAGTTCCTGTGCTTCTCAGCTCTCATTTGGGCAATGCCAAGTACAGGCTGGCCCCCCTCCTGTACCTCAGTCTTTCCTCAGAGCTCTCTTCAGGGCTCCACAGGCCCGTCTTCCTCTCCTTGCTTGGGTCTCAGTTTGTGCCTCCTTCCCAGAGTCCTTCCCAGACTCCTCAAATCCTATCTCTCCCTCAGCTCTGTTTCCTGTACATTGTTATTTCTTCTTTATTCCACACATGATGAGGATACATATCTATTCTTTGTGTGTCCTCCCAGAGAGGTAATAAAACCCATAATAATAAGATTTGTTTATTTTGTTTACTCCAATGTCTTGAACAGTACAGTTGTTTTAGAAGAGCCTGTTCAGTGAGCAGAGCTTCTTCTAAGTGGTTGCCTTCTCTGTCCTTCAGAAGTCAGTTCTGCAGGTCATGACCTGTGTGTTCACTGCACTCAGCATATTTTCTTTATTTGTAAGACTTACCTAGAAATGCATGTTTGCTTTTCTAAGTCTTTTATCCAGTTCTTTGCTTTTAGGACTAGATCACGTCTGTCGTATGCTGTTTATTATCATATGACCAGGGTCAGTCTCAAAATCTGTTGTACAGTAAGTGCTCATTTTAAAATAAAACAGTAGTTGATGATAGTGAACAGGCCCCCTTGATACTAAATAAATGGCAGCCGTGGCAATAATACCAGAAAGTTTTATTAATGTGACTGCAAACTTCTTAACTAGTGCCTGACTGAGGAGAAGAAAATAGGTAATCAAGAAGCAAATGTAGGTGTGAAAAACAAACCGTTTGTCACTTCAGTTTTATTTTCACAAGACACATCCAACTTAATTTAGATTTCTCCACCATAGGTAGTCACTCTGCGGTAAAGAAGATGCCTGCGTTTATTTCCAGCACGCTGGGAAGTGTTTTCCCAGGCAAGGACAATAACAAGCACTAACAGCACTGCATTTATCATCTCATTTGCTAGCAGTGTGCACTAAAAAGAAACGCTCTCATAGTCGAGGGCTATTACATTCAATGCAGGCCTGGACGTAAGCATATATTTATAGAGTGCTGTTGACTAAAAAGAAAAAAGGGGAGGTAAATTACCTGGTGGCTGAGGAGCGGTCGCTGGACCAGCAGGAAAGCTGTGGAGAGATCAGGCCATTATTTTCCAGGGTAGAGAAAGGAGATGATGACAATTGCTAGAAAGAGCAGCACCGAATGACTGTCAAAGGAATGAGGTAGAAATTAACTGATGGGCCCTTCTGGCATCCTATCATTTTGAATTGCTGTCTTAAGTATCTGGGAAGCTATATGAATTTTGTCCTGCACATGAAGAACTTCAGAGTTGAATTGAGCTATTAGCATTCAAGATCTTTTGTAGTCATCCACTGTACCCAGAGCCATGGAGGAATTCATTATCAATCTTTAGACAGTGTAAGCATCATGACAATGTGTTACGGCCTCAGAGTACGTGGTGACAGACACTTTATGGTACAAAAGCCTGTCCGTGCTATCCAGGGTCACAGGCACAGCTGGAGGATTGTGGTAAGAACAGAGCAGAAAAGAGACTGATGTCAGACTCAGCACCTCCACAGCTATTGCTGCACTTTTATTGCCTTATTAACACTACTAGAAAATTGTTTCCTGGGCTCAGAACTTAGCAAGTTCTTAAATATTATGTGTCTTTACCTATCAGTGAAATTAAAAAACAAAAAAAGCTGTTCTACGTTTGATGTTGGCCCACACTGATGGGCTAAAACCCAACTCGGTCTCTCTCGATGCTAAAGGCAGCCCTTGAAGCCAACTGAGACGGGTGTGAAGCTGTTGTTTGGCAGTGTTTATCTGTGGGCCTCTTCCTTACCATGATAACTTCCTGCTTTGATTTCTAACTTACTTAAAAATCATGATCCAGTTGATTTTTCTGGTTGGGTTCTTGAGGATACCTAAGTGGTGGACAATACGCTATTTCACTTTGGGTCACAGTTTCCAAGCTAAGCATTTCATGCTTCATGTATAAATAGGCATCAGAGGAAACCAAAGCACGTGCATTGACTCATCAGAATTTATTAGTTTCGCCAGGCGTGGTGGCGCAGGCCTGTAATCCCAGCACTCGGGAGGCTGTGGCAGGAGGATTGTTGTGAGTTCGAGACCAGCCTGAGCTACAAAGTGAGCTTAAGGCCAGCCTGAACTGCATAGTGAGACCCTGTCTCAAAAAGACAAAAAAAAAAAAAAAAAAAAAAAGAATTTATTAGTTTCTCTGTTTGATTTTCCCTACTCATTTTTGTCTCCCCAGCCCTCTTTCCACATCTTCCAAGTTTCTGACATACCTATTTAGGTAACGATTTCAGACAGCAATCCATTAGACCAGGATCATTCCGTCTTCAGAGAAACACTTATTCCACTGAGCCATCTCCCCAGCCCCTATTCCATCTTCAAAGTAGGATGAGCTCCTGGCAACTTTTGTGCTTATTTTCAGAACACAAGTGCAAAACACAGGAGGGAATGTCGATGTTTTCAATAGTTATCATTTACCTGCTCTAGTCATTTCCTAAATGAGACATGTAAATCTCAGAACATTCGTATATGAAGTATTGGACAATACACAAGACTTTGTTAATTCCTTTAACTATTAAAAGATCCTTTCCAGTTTTTGTGCTTCGGAGCTCTCTGCAGTAATCCAGGAGACAACATCCGATCACTTATTTGTTATTTATGCTCCAGTGAACAAGTATTGCTGCACATTAAACAAATAATTGAACTTAATGGAAAAGAGGCAGGCTGGGGATGTAATCCAGTGATGGAGTGTGGGTTTAGAATGGATCAGGTCCTGGGACTTCCGGAAAAGAAAAAAAGAAAAGGTGGGAGGAATCCTTTGACTACTTAAATGATGTTTTGGTACAGTGACAAATAAAGTGTCTAAAGTCAGTATTTGTTGCTGTGTCACATATGGGTACTGTAAAAAAGGTCAAGGTTATTGTACAGGTAGCTATAAATCATGAAAATAAACATGAACTACTAGTTTGCCTGTTTTATTTTTCTAGTTTTTGCTATAGAAAATCTTTACTGAAAAAATGATTGATGGCTGGGGAGACAGCTTGGCAGTCTAAGCGCCTACCTGGCAAGTGCAAGCACCCAGATTCGATCCCTGGTACCACCAGCTGCACCGGCCAGCACCAGGCAGGCTGAGTGAGGAGGATCACTAAGAGGCTGAGCTGCACAGGGAGACCCAGCACCAAGTAAATAAATAGATAAATGATTTTTTTTAAATTTAGAAGTCTTTCAAAGACCCCAATAAATCAAAAGGCTTATAACCTGATCACATCCAACCCACTTACTGATGCTACTTTGAAGGTATTTCGGTTTGTGATTCTGAAAGATGGTTCCTAAAGCTCGAGTCCCACCTTGATGTTCTTCTTCTGTCTCTTTCCGTCTTCCCTCTCCCATCACACAACTCTTCCTAGAGGGACTTGGAAACAAGTGAAAACTCTCCAAGGAGAGAAACTATGGTTACATAATTCTGGGCACCTGACATGCCTGATGTGAGCAGATCTGTCCCAGATTCCTCCTTTCTAAGCTCAGATCCAAGTTCAACATTTTAAACTGGCAGCTGTAGCAACTTTAGAGATTCCAATGGTAAGGCTATGCATTTTTAACTTTTACAGGTACTGTTTTTTTTTTTTTTTTTCTGTTTGTAAAAGTTAAATCTCATAAATCTGCCAGTTTCAAAAAAATCTGCAGTTTTTTGAATAGTGACCCTTGTATTTTGATTTAAACCAAATGGGACCAAACTTATTACTTCTCTTCTGAAAGGTCATTTTTCATCAAGATTGTATTAGAAAATATATCATTTAAGCCATCATTTGGACAGATCCTTACATGAATATCTTAAGAACACATTAAGAGCTGTTCGGCCAAGCAGAGCTTGATAATTCAAAATGGTCTGGAGCTGCCACCTTCTGGCACTTGGGTGACATTTCTCCGCATTTAGTATTCTGCTGAAGTGCCAGATTGAGCTGGAACAAACTGCATAGCAAAGCCTTCAGTATCAAAGGCGGGGTCAAAGCACAGAAGAGGCAAAAGGCCACAACACTGCATATTCCTCTGTGTGTGTGTGGGGGGGGGGGCTGTGTGTGTGTGTGAGAGAGAGAGAAAGACAGAGAGACAGAGACACAGAGAGAATATATAACAAAAAAAGATAGAAATGGCAGAGCTCAAGGCAAGTTTCCATTAAAATCAGGCAATGTCATCTGCTTCCAAAATCTGGAAGTTTGCATAGGAGAGAAGTGTTGAAGATAGTTTTTTTCTAGTTTACTTTTTTCTGTAACAGAATAAACCATCACTTGGTCTGCTTCAAACCTAATAAAAGTAGTTCCTTGTGAAGTTATCTTTTAAACTTATAAAATATTTATAAATATAAACCAAACATTAACAGCTTTTTCTATTTAAAAATATTGGAAAATAAAAATTCACATTCTTAAAATACTTCTGAGTTCATTTGTCAGGTTTTGTAATTATCAAAGGTAAGCTGAAGCCTTCTGATTATATTGGTAATACATGATAGCATTTTGTCTAGAATCAAACTCAAGATAACTAGGGAGCAAAGCCCGGAACCTAAGTCAGTGGGTCATCTGGCAAATACACTGGGTTCCTTGAAAAAGCCATATTCTCAGAAGATCATTTCCTTTTTTTGTAAGAGTGAAAATAATAAACTAAGAACTTTACTGTTTTTCTACCTCACAGTCTTTTATACAAGGTCTTTCTCTAAGCAAAGGGCAGAGAGGTTAAGTATTTTGAAGCCATAAACTAGTTCCAGGAAAGAAAACTGTCAATTTCTTCTATTGCTGCTGAGTAATTAAACAGACTTCCAGCACCTGCTGGAATTGTAGAACAGAAGCAAAGATAAAGGATGCATATAAACATTAAAACATAAACCCTCAATCTCATGGAAGAGTAAGTAGGAGGAACTGTTCAAGACATAGGGGTAGGTAAAGAGTTGATGAACAAACATATATTTACATGGGAAACACTTGAAAGAATCAACAACTGGAATCAACTCTTCTTGAGGAGTTTCTGCATGTCACAAGAAATTGTTAACAGAGTGAAAAGACAACGCACAAATTTTGAAAAAATCTTAACTAATAAACAATCAGACAAAGGTCTGCTGTCTAGAATATATTAAGAACTAAGATATAAAAGGGCCCTCAAATTTAGAGACCCTATTCAGAAATGGGCATCTGAGATGAATACACAATTCTCAGAGGATGAAACTAAAGAAGTGAATAAATGTATGAAAAAATGCTCCACATCGCTAGCCATTTGTGAAATGCAAATAAAAACAACACTGAGATATCATCTCACTCCAGAAAGAATGGCTATCATACGGAAATTAACCAACAACAAATGTTGGAGAGGTTGTGGGGAAAAGGGAACACTTCTCCACTGCTGGTGGGAATGTAGACTGGTACAACCATTGTGGAAGTCAGTGTGGAGACTCCTCAAAACAGTAGGACTAGAAATCCCATTCAAGCCAGGTATCCCCCTACTGGGAATTTTCCCACAAAACGGAAAACATTATATCATAGTGATATATGTGTACCTATGTTTATAGCAGCACAATTTGTGATACCAAAATCTTGGAAACAACCAAGATGTCCATCACATGAGGAATGGTTGAAAAAGATGTGGTATTTCTATATAATGGAGTATTACTCAGCTGTTAAGAATGATAAGCTTGAAGCATTTATATTGAAGTGGATGCCACTTGAACATATACTCATAAGTAAAATAAACCAGACACACATGCGTAAATATCATATAGACTCACTAGTACAGAAGTGAAAAGAAGAAATACAAATAGAAATATGTACAACAACTAAAAACAATTGAGTCAGATAGGGCAAAGTGAATGGCATACACTGTAGGGCACTAATCAGCTTTTCTTCTAGATAGTAAACAACCTAAGTTCACAGATCAAAATTGGAGAAATAGAAGAGCCACAAGGCCAGCCAACATTTTGGCCCTAGCCTTTCAAGGTCAGCAAAGACGCAGGACATAGGAGAACCTGTACTGTAACATCATGAAACTCAGTTGAGCCCCAAATTTTCTGAACAAGGAGATTATGGAGTCACAGAGGAAAGAAATCGAAATTCTATAGTGTACCTGGGGATAGTCACATAGAGAGAAATCCTTCTCTCAGGCTCTCACAGAGAGCAAACTGGGCAATCTTTGGCAGTGACTCATCCACATGGATGACACAGACAAAGGGTCTACAGAACAAGGTACAGGATGACAAGATAAACCCTGAGGGGACTTCACTGACCCCATCAGAAATAAAAACTACTTGTTGTGGTATATAGGTCTTGCTCTATATCAGTCTTAACCATCCAGCAGAAAAGTATAAAAATGAGGTATACAATTCAGGGCCATATTAATCAGTTGAACTATAAATGGCTATGGTTGACAACTTCTTCGGATAATTCACTAATGTAGCAGAATGCTGGACTGTCTTGGATTGTGTTGGCAAGTTCATGCACCTAAGTTAGTTGAATAACAATGCAGTGCCCATCTTTGACAGGTGTAGAGCAAGAAAGGGGTATAGAAAGGAAGAATGATGATGTGTGTGTATGGGCAGTACAGTTGGGATAGATAACGCTGTGCTTCTACATAATTCTATGACAGGCAAGATTTGCATTGATGGTGGTTGGACAGGATATTATGTCGGTTTCTAGTACTATGGACAACCACTAGGAAAATAACAAGGTAGAAAGTATTAATTATTAAATCTTTGATATAATTCAGGTTTAAAAAATAAGATACGCAAACAGCTACACTCTCTTAATTTACTGATAAGAGACATCTGCTATAATAATGTCTATAAGTATAACATCATGTATGCACCTTGTATGATACTAAAACATTATGAAAACAGTTTGCAATGTATTAACTTATTGAATCTGTTCTCTTAAGGTGTCTTAAAACTGTCTCATTGATATTTGTACTTCAATAAAGTAAAAATAAGTAAATAAATAAATAAAAAGGATATATGGAGGTCCAGGGGCTCCAGCATGCGGGTCTCTCTCCTCAGCCGTCCCCACACTGAACAGCTGTCCATTTTGAAGGCAAGCAAAATTGCAAATGAATTCCTGCCTGGACTCAGAAACACTTTGGTGTCATGTATCACCAAGTATTTGGTCTTCCAAAAAAAAACCACTTTAATGTACAAAGTACCACTTACAGCCCATGGCCACAGTAAAGGGCCTCTCCATGTCCTGGACTTCTGGGTATGCAGGGATGGATGTTGGTTTGTGCTCTGCATTTCCCTCCTAGAGTGTTTCCTCCCCTGGGGGATTGTGGGTCAGGGGCCTTTGCAGAGTCATGCTTACCTGGGTCACCAGGTAAGACAGGAAGCATGCTGCCGCCTCCCATTTCTCTGCTAAGCTAAAATACATCTGCTTTGAACTAGAGCTAGAGCACTTCTCCTGGTAAAGTTTGCGAGCAATTTGTGAAGGAAACCAAGAATTCAACTAGAAAATGGTTTTCTCACATTGATTCTAGACTCACAGATATTGCATCAGCCCAATACTGATCCCAAGGAAACATGGAAGATTAATATGGTCCCAATTTTAGGAACTTACAGAGTCACACAAAAAACCCACAGGACCACGCTCTTACCAGAGTGTTACTAGATTCAAGCCACTTAAATGTAAAATCATAGAGATATTTAGAACTTCACTAACATGGCTAAAAATACTATAAATTCTACCTGAGGCCAGACAGCAGCCTACAAACCTTTTCATCTTATTTCAGTGAGTGTGTGTGTGTGTGCCTGTGAGGGGGCCACAGACTCCTGCCACTGCCATTGTTCATAGGTGTTTGAGAACTCTTGGGCCACAGGTTGCCTCTCCTCTCTTCTGCCCTCCCCTCTGCTCTACTCCCCTCTGCAGTCTTCCCCTTCTCTTCTCTTCTCTTCTCTTCTCTTCTCTTCTCTTCTCTTCTCTTCTCTTCTCTTCTCTTCTCTTCTCTTCTCTTCTCTTCTCTTCTCTTTCTTTCTGCTGGGAATCAAACTTGGGACCTCATTCTTGCCAGGCAGGTGCTGTCCCACTGAGCCATATCCCTGGCCCTCTCTTTCCTTTTGAAGTTTCTTTCTATTCTCCAATCTCTACTGTACATCCTGGCCCTCATTTACTCTTTCAGCTTCTCACATGAGGGAGACAATATGATGTTAACACACGTGAGTGATAAATTTCCTCAGATGTTCTTTGTCTTATTTCTCTATCAGTTTTAAAATATCGTTTTGTGGGGTACATCAATCTGGATTGAAGACTGTTTTCCATTAGAGCTCAAAATGCTTCAAACTCTTCTTGACTTAAGGCTTTGTGCTAAAAAGTCAGCTGTGATCTGATTCTTTACAAGTGATTTGTTTCTTTTAGTTACAGCGTTTTAGATTTTATTCTTGTGTTGAATTCCTGGAATCTTGACTATGACGTGTCTGACTGTAGATTTTTTTTTATTATAGCTAATTGGAATTCTATATGCCTCACTTAACTGTATGTTAAATTCTTTCTCCTTGCAAGGAAATATGCTGCTATATTGTCTGTGACAATTTTTTTTAGTATATCATTTGTGCTATCTCCTGCTTTTTTTATTGATGCCATTCAATCTTAAATTATTCTGCTTTCCCTCATCTATCTTCTCTTGCTATTTTTAAGAAACATGTTTCTTTTCATTATTGCTAATGACAAGCTTGTCTTCAATCTATGCAATCTTGTCTTACATTGGCTTATTCTGCTACAGATACTTTCTATGGAATTTTTATTCTTCTGGATAGCTACTTGAATCTGCCATATGGATTTCGTTTTTTTTTTTTTTTTTTCCTATGCTTAGCCTTCATGGCTTCTGTAATTTTTTTAAGGTCCTCTATTTTGTTTTTATCTGCTTCAGAGTCACTAAGCATAGTTCTCATTTGTAGACCACATCTCTGTCGTTATCTGAGAAAGTTCTGATTAGAATATTTTTTAGAGCCTCATTCAATTGTTTTGTGCGGGTGGCTTTTGGGTTGTCCTACCTCATGACCACCTGGGTTTGCCTATGGTGAACCCAGTGTGTGGGGTTGCATCTTGTTTAAGTGTCTTCTTATTTTTTCTGTATTTTCTTCTCATTTCATTTCATATTTCGTTTAATTTCTTTATTTTTAGTTAGTGGGATGGTGCTTATAAATTGTCTATGGTGAATTGCTTTATTACTAATATTTAGAACCCTTAGGAAATGACTACTTCTCTGAGGTGTCCTCCAAGTGTATCTTGTTTTTGGATTTTGAATCTGTTGTGAGATCCTACCTCTTCAATTTGTTGAGGATGAGAAGTTGCTGTCTGTTTGGCCCTCTGGTTCTTTGGCACTGTGTCACAGTATTTTCTGTGACACTTAGCCTTACTCTTGGAGTAAGAGGAAGAACATTTGTTTAGAAAAACTATGTCACTGCTGGCTATGGTCATACCATCACCATTAACAATAGAATCAAACATAGCCTAGAAAACAATAAGCTGAGGTAACCATTATTTTCCATGTTTAATAAGATGAACTACTTTTTTGTTATATAATAAAATCTAAAAGAGACCAAAAAATTATATACAGTATGCAAGTCCTTTAGTCAATTTTACCCTTCAGGATTAAAATTCTAAAGGGGTTAGGGAGAAAATAGATAAGTGGAAGAAGAGATTAGAGGTAAGGTTGGAGGGTAAAGGGAGAGTACACTAACTTTGGGAAGCTGGTACAAAAGTCTGAGGTGAAAGAGAGAAGGAAGAAATAAAAAGAACAGAACAGAACAAGAACCACAAAAAGGCTAGAAATCACTTTTACACTCAAATAAAAATAAGACTGAACAGTGAAGGAGAGGAGCAAACAAAAGCTTAAAACAAAACCACCACTACCATCACAACAACAAAAATTAAATGAGAGAGCACAAAAAAGAAAAAAGTCCACTTGCATGTTTGTCTCTGCTGTCACTAATAGACAGTGTGTGGAGACAGAGGCCTGGTCCTTGTTGATTCATCCCAGTAAGCCAGCAATAGCTCTTTAGTTGGGAAGTGGATAATCTCAGTGATTACCCACTATCTCATGAGCTCATTTTCTATAGGACCAAGCCCAGCTGGGGGCTGTGGATGGAGCGGGCAGTCACTCTGAGTTCTGAGCTCAGCCCCTTTCCAAGATGGCTCCTGGCAATCACTCTTTAGTTGGGAACAACTGAGCCCTCAGCACTCACTGTCTGCTAGTGTAGGACTTCACATCCACTGCTCCCCTCTACTGCTGTGTCTCCCTGTTGAGGCCTTTGGAATCACCAGCAGTCACCATGTGTCTGTGCATTTGAACCACTACTCTCCAACAGTGAGTCCCATCCCAGGGAGAAGGCACTATTGGCCCCCTCCTTCTTCACTAAAGTTTCTCTCTACTCTCTTTGTGGGCTTCACTTCACACTCCAGATCTTTCCTAGATCCAGGGAACCCAGTCTCGCCTTCCTGTCCCTTCTCATTGCTGTATTCCAGCATCTGGATGGTGACTCTCAGAGGGGCTCTTTCTGTGCTGCTTACCACTCTGCTATCTGGGTGCTCAATCCTACACTTAAAATGTTTTCTGTTTAATTAAAATAATGTTTAGTTGTAACAACTAATAATAAAAACATATTATTTTTATCTTATTCTTAGAGGAAAGAGAGCTATTTATTTCATTAAAAAATTGTGCAGAGATAGTTCGATCTGGCAATTAGATGTTGCATCCAAATTTCCTGTGAACATTTATTCAGCTAGTTTATTTATTTATTTTTTATTTTTTCCATTTATTTTTATTTTATTGAAATACAAATGTCAATCAGACAGTTTCAAAACACCATAACCATACAGAGTCGATGAAATAATACATTGCAAACTGTTTTCATAATGTTTTGGTATTGTACAAGGTGCATACATGATATTATATTTACAGGTTTTTATATAGCTGAATTATATCAAAGATTCA
>PVKA01029634.1:0-28110 GCA_004027165.1 Ctenomys sociabilis
TTTTTTTTTTTTTTTTTTTTTTTTTTTTTTTTTTTTTTTTTTTTTTTTTTTTTTTGTCTTTTTGAGACAGGGTCTCATTGTGCAGTTCAGGCTGGCCTTAAGCTCACTTTGTAGCTCAGGCTGGTCTCGAACTCACAACAATCCCCCTGCCTCAGCCTCCCGAGTGCTGGGATTACAGGCCTGCGCCACCACGCCCGGCTTAATGAAGACTTTTCTTTGGCATTGTTCAGTTTTGGGTTCTAAGATTTTGTGCTTGGTAGGACCACCTGGTTAGGTGTTAGGGATTGACTTATTTTCTAAAGTTATTGAAGGGACTGATAATCAGTTAATTCTGGTCTGGTTAAAAAGTGAAAAGAAGCAAATGAAATTAAAAATTTTTGTGCTTCAAAGAATACCATCAAGTAGATTTTAAAAAGTACACACAATGGGAGAAAATACTTGTAAGCCAAACAGCTGATAAGGGATTCATACCTAGAACATATATGGAACTATTATAACTCAGTAGGAAAAAGATAGACCAATTAAAAAAGGGCAAAGGATCAGAATAAAGTTTCCCCAGCAAAATACATAAATGACCCCTAAGCATGGGATTACCATCAGTGAAGAACAGAAGGGAACCACAAGGGGATACCACATCCTGTAGGGTAACTAAGAAGAGGAGCAGGACAAAGAGGGACGTACCAATTGTTGGTAAGAAAATGAAATTGGAGCTCTGGTACAGAGCCAGTAGGAATGTGAATGATGCAGCTGCTGTAGAGAACAATTTGATGATTTCTCAAAAACAACTAAACAACTATCATATGACCATCATTTCCACTCCTGGTTTATACTTAGGTGAACTGAAAAGATGCACACAAAAACACATGTTCACAGCAGCATTTATAATTTTTGTTCATTTGTATGTTTGATTTTTTTGGTACTGGGGATTGAACTCAGGACCTTGCACTTTCCAGACAGGCACTTAATGCTGCTAAGCTCTCTACCTAACTTACAATTTTCTCAAAGTGAAAGTAACCCTTAATGCCCACCAATGGTTAAATAGATAAAATGTGGTATATCCAAATAACAAACTATTAGCTGCAAAGGGGAACAGTGATGATTCATGAGAACATTATGCTAAGTGAAAGAAGCCAGATAGACCACCATGTGACTTCATTTATAGGAAATGTCCCAAATAGGCAAATCTGTTGGCTAAAATAGGAAAAAAAAAAAAAAAAAGCAGTGGTTGCCAGGGACTGGGAAGGGAAAGAAAGTGACTTTAAAGGGTGTAGAGCTTTTTGGGTGGTGAAAATTGAGTTGGTAGTGATGGTTTGCATGACTTTGGGAACACTAAAACACTGAACTGTAGTCTTTAAAAGTGGTCTTTGCAGTATGTGAATTCCTTTTTTCCCCCCTATGCTGGGGATTGGACTAAGGACCTTCACACTGATCTGTATCTCTAGCTCTTAAAATTTTGAGTCAGTGCCTTGCTAAGTTGCCTAGACTGGACTTGAACTTTTGAGCTTCGCCTCCCAGAGTGCTTGGATGATTGGTGTGTGACACCACCCCTGCTTTGTAATTTTTGAGGCTCCCCCCCAAAAAAAAGAACAACTTGTGAATGACAGCCCAGCCTATGGCTGCTGAAAGGACCCTAGCTCTCCCCAATGTAAAAAGACTCCTGATTAAGGTTTTTATTTTTAGACAGGGTCTCCAGGTTGGCCTTGAACTCATTGTGTAACCTATGATGGCCTCAAACCCAATTCTGAGTTCTGGGATTACAGGTGTGTACCGCCATGTCCGGCTTCCTTGGGTGCTAAGTAGAGTAAGTTAGGGAAGACAGCCTTTAACCCTTAAGAATGTTGGAAATTTTTGGACTTTTTGTGAAGATAAAGGAATTTAGTTTTGGATTTTAATTCTTTTTTAATTTTGAGAAATAGCAATGAGACAGTATCAAAACTAATTAATAGGATAGTTTCAATAATTAATACATTGTATATTATCTTCTTAGTGGTTATCCATAGTACAAGAAGCAGATAGGATATCCTGTTCAAACACTATTAGTACAAATCTTTCTACTCATTGAATTAAGCAAAAGTAGCTGTATATCCTATTATGTCTATACAAATACAAAATGGTCCTTTCTTTGTATCCCCATTTTTTGTTTAGTTCCTGTCAGAGATGGTTATTCCATTGGCACCTAAATACCATAGGTGTATGAATTCAGCAAATCACACACAGTCCAGCGGTTCACAGCAGTTGTTGGTTATCCACAGAAGTTGTTGACTTGAGCCTTTCACAGCTCAGCATATTAATGTGGTTTTACTTTATATACCTCATTTTTATACTTTTCTGCTTGATGGTTAAGACCAAGATAAAGTGAGACCTATACAACAAGAAATGTAACTTTTGTATCTGATAAAGTCAGTCAAGTACCCTCGGGATTTATCCTGTAATCCCATACTGCACTTTCTAGATCTTTTGCCAGTGTCAGCCTTGTGGATGAGTCACAGCCATTGCTTGACCAATTTGCTCTCTGTGAAAGCCTGAGAGAATGTTTTCTCTCCATGTGACTCTCCTTAGACACACTACATCATCAATCATTTTCTGCTGTGGCCTCATAATCGATCAGAAAATTTGGGACACAACTGAGTTACATGATGGTACAGTACAGGTTCTCCTATATTCTGAGTCTTTACTGACCTTGAAAGGCTAGGGCAAAAATTTTGACTAACCTTACAGCCCTTCCTTTTCTCTAATTTTGGATCTGCAAACTTAGGTTGTTAACCCTCCAGAAGAGAAACTTCTTATTACCCTGTAACATAAGCAGTTCAGTTTATCCTAACTGTCTAAGTATCAATCATCTTAGGCATAACATGGAACAGGTATTTTCCATCAAGTATTGATATATTAAAAATTAAGTCCCCACAGACTATGAAGAAAAAAAAGGAATAATAATTACATATTTTTACACAGAAATTTAGAAATTAACCATATACAGCATTGTAGTGGGACAGTTCTGTGACTTGTTTTGTGTGTCTTTTTTTCATTTTTTTAAAATTAGGGATAATAAATGGATTTTAATTCTTTTGGAGATTAACATTCGTGGATTTTGATGTGGAAGATTTAGTTATTTAAAATGTCTAGTTGTAAATTTTGTGATCAGTGATCGGCCAAATAGCTCAGCGGATTAAAGCGCCTGCTTGGGAGGCTGTGGCTTTCATTCCTGGGGCTGCCTTACTGCCCTGTAGTTGGGCCCTGGGGGCACCCTGAGAAAGCAATTGAGACTGGGTGTGGTAGTGTGCCCAGTGATCCCAGCTCTTGGGAGGCTGTAAACAGGCAAGTCACTAGGAATCTGGTCTAGTAGTGAGACCCTGAACACCCTGTAGATCCTTCCCTAAAATACAAAAAAAAAATTATGATAGAAAGATTTTACTTAGATTTGCATCTCTGTTGTTGGCCTTTGTCCCTGCTAGGTTAGAACGTGTAGCTGGGCCTACGTTGGAGTGTGAAGTATTGTGGATTTTCATACTTGCCATTACAGAAGCCTTAATGTTGTGATTAATGTATATACTCTCACCCCCTGTACTGAGTATTGAACCCACAGCCTCATGAGGGTTAGATAGTTCTCTACTGCTCAGCCCCTCCTTAGCCCTAGTTTATTCTCTTCTTTTTTGACAGAATCCAAACTGCTTTCAATGATCCCAAGAAGATAACCAAAACAACAGTAGTTGGGAGGGAGGGACTTCATAATAGACTGTTTTGGTCCTCTGGCCAAGGGAATGCAAACAAAAAAATGGGGAGTACATGGAAAGATTGTTTTTCTGTTCCCGATGTTTTCTTTCATATACAGGTAGATTAGTAATTCTCTGTGCCTTAGGAGATTTGCATGGGTTTATCATGCAAATTCATGTGTGTGTGTGTATGTGTATATAAATTTAGAAAATATAACTTAAAAAATATATATAATATACACATCAAATATGGGGAGAGGGAGATTAGTATGCTTATTCTATTTTCAATTGGATTGCTTTCAGGAAGCACTAGGTTCTACTCTGCATTGTTTTAAGTTTTATAGCCGTTTACCCAATGTGTAGACATCTGGGCTGGTCCAGAATACCTTAAGTTTGGTGGGTAAATCTGAAGAGAATTCTGCAGCTGCATACAGAGAAGTTAACACATACCATCATCTACCTACCCTGTCAGTAATCAAAGTGACCCCCTCTCCACCATTTGCCTTTTTTCTCAATTTAGAATTCAGTTTGGAGAAAGGTGTGCTAATTATTGGTTCCCCTGACTCCATTATTCTGGAGCCTGCTGTTCTAGTACAGCTTTCTATTTCCTCTCTGTACTCTGTCATGAGTTTCACAGCCATCAGAGTATTTGAGTGATTTTATGTGAAATACAGAATCAGGTCATATAATATACTAGCTCTGAAACCCTGGAGAAACTTTCTATGTAAAGAGCTCTAATTCCCTAGCAGGACACTGAAAAATACCTGTTAACCTTGGCAACCACATCTTGGTCTTGCTTTAGTAGTACTGAATGTGCAATACTGGCGGTTGCCCTGCTTTGGAGTTTTACTGTTGTTGGGCCTTTGGGAATAGCTTTGTTTCTATTCTTTCTTGGATTCATTTCTTTTTTTTTTTTTGTCTTTTTTGAGACAGGGTCTCACTATGCAGTTCAGGCTGGCCTTAAGCTCACTTTGTAGTTCAGGCTGGTCTCGAACTCACAACAATCCTCCTGCCTCAGCCTCCCAAGTGCTGGGATTACAGGCCTGTGCCACCACGCCCGGCTCTTGGATTCATTTCTACTCAAGTGTAGTTAAAGCACCACATCCCGAGGAAGTCTGCGAAAATCTCCTCTTCCCCCTAAATGCAAACTGCATTTTCAATATCTATTGTCTGTTGCTGCTTAACAGTTTTAAGCAGTCCATACCATGAAAAATCCTGGTTTTCAAAGGAAAAAAACATTTTTTAAAAAACTTATTTAAACAGGGTTTTGCTTTGTAGTGTAGGCTGGCCCAATCTTGCCTCATGCTCCTTTGTGCTGGGATTACAGGCATGTGCAACCACACCTGTCTGAAACAAACTTGTTTTGTTCTTGGATCTGTGCTCTGAATATGGGCTGCTATTAACACTACCAACACCATCATCTGAATATCTTGAGTTTGGGTGGCATGCAGTGTTGATCCATAATAAAGTCACAGAATTGTGAAGAATGGACACAGATGCTTGAGAGGTTTCTGGTGCTCTGGGAATCCCTGCTTGGGATCAGCAGCCCCCACCAACTTCTCTAGTGAGTGGAAATGCCCTTGATCTTAGAGCACAATGGTACACTAGAGCACATTCTCTTAATCTCAGCACATTCATGCTCTAACAGTCCTCACAAAGGAGTGACTTTGACTGCAATCAGGTATACGATGCCTTACCCAGGGAGACCCCAGCTGTAGCTTGACCTATAAGGATCTTGCACTTGAGTCCATGAAACGTTATGCATGCCACTCACTGACCACCAGAGGTCAATGTGTATGTGTGTCATTCACTACCAGAGGGCACTGTGCAGCTAGGCTGGAGTTGGCTAAAACTATAAAACTGTACTTTGTAGTTTTCCTTGAAATCTTGTTGGAATTCAGGCCTCTGGTGACCCAGGCTGCTGTACTTACCATTAAATCACAGAACAAAGACAGCAAAAAGATTAATCTTGTACTATGTCTAACACTTAAAAAATAATGTATTTTCTATCTCCTACATGAGGTGCTGTTGCTACCATAAAATATTGCATTCAGTGGACTCTCATCTTGTTCACCACTTGTGTGATTTTGGGCAGTTAAATTAACCTTGCTTACCCCAACTCCCCACAGTGTACATTGGGGTTAAGATTATACATGTAAAGTATCCAGTATATTTCTATAGTAAATGCTCCATAAATGCTGTAGCTATTACTATTAAAGTCTTTGAGGCAACTTGTTTTTATAGTTTTCCATCGCAACAGTCTTTTCCAGTTGCAACTGCCCAATGGGGCCATAATATTTGCTATGGTAGTCAGACAAGGTGTGCTTGGGGCTTAGGGATTGAACAGTATTTGTTGAAAGAAGTGCTAACAAAAGAAGAGAAGTGAATCTTTTTTATTTTTTAAGATGAGACAAAATAGGCTTTATGAATTGGGGAAAATTTAACTAAATTTTTTGGAACTGGGAATAAAACTCAGGACCATGTGCCAGCCAGGCACTCACTGGGCTGCTGAGCTAATTGAACTTATAAAGCATGTAACTAAGATAAAGAGCAGTAAGTTAAAGAGGAAGATCTGAAGATGTGTGCATGATGATCATAATTCATTAATACAAAGAACATTCATTGAGCATCTTGTTTTGCATCTTCCCTCCAGAAGCTCACTGCTGGCCAGGAGCTTCTGGAAGGAAGCAGCTCCCTGTTTGTCACACAGTGTGATTAATACTCTTTCCCTCCCCTCCTTTCCTCTCTTTTGGAATCACGGGGCGGGCTACGGATTTAAACCTAGGGCCTTCACACTACAACCCCAGCCCTTTTTATCCTTTTTTTATTTTGAGAGAAGGTCTGTGTTGCCCATCCTGGTCTTAAGCTTCATGATCCTTCTTACTCAGCCACCTGAGTAGCTGGGACTTACAGGCATGTGGAGCAATTTGGATCCTACTTGTGGCAGTGGAGAGCAAAAAGTCATCTGTGCTAGCTTTTCTGTTTGCCCCTCACCTCCACTTGCCCAGGATCCATTTCTGCCCATCTCAACTCTGTTCTGTGTCCCAGGTGCAGAATCTTGCAATGCAACTTGTGTTCCATTAATTCTTCCAAAGGGAGACAACTGCAGGGGATGGTGTGGGAGCAATCTGCTGTGCCTTCCCTGGCTTCTTCATTGTTTCACCTCTCAGTGCAGTGGCTGTCTGGGACACAGTGCAGGTTGGTGTCATAGGGCCCCCAGTAACACTAATTATTTGTCCCATTCATTCTTGGGGTAGTAATGGCCTTACATTTATTATTTTGTGGGTATCTTATTTCTTTATATAGCCCTTCTGTAAGGAACCCTTTCATAAAATTAAGTAACTCAATCTTGTGTGCAGACTGACATAGCATTCTAGAATAGGAAACACTTGAGTTGGACCTGGACAATCCACTCATTCTGTGTCAAGTAGAGAAGACAGACAAAGGAATGGCCAAAGGGATGTGGATAACTGAGGTTGTGAGATGCCTGCAGCAGAGGACCCATCTGACTTTCAATTGAACCTCAATTCAGTTGAACCTCGGGCATAGAGAAGAAGGATTCCCTTCTCTAAAGTCTCTGCATCATCTGACTTAACAAGGAGGATAGTAGGATACTCAGATCTATGCAGCTTTCAAGTAGGGTTGGAGGAGAGTGCTGGGAAAACCAGCTTGAGGGAAGAGACTTAAGAGGCCTTGAGATTTTATTACAAAGAAAGGAAGAGGTGCATGTATGAGGAAGTGGTTTCCAAAAGAAGCACAAGGATTATAAGGAGTGAACATTCTAGGAGAGCACAATGACTATGAGAACTCAGCTCTACTGGGAATGCACATTCCAAGGAGAGAGGTTATTACTCTTCTCCCATTGCTGGAACAAATGACTGACACTCAAAGGAAGGAACGGTTTATTTACCTTGAAGTTACTGCAGGTTTCAGTCCATACTTAGCTGGCTCCAAGGCAAAGGGGCACATGGCAGAGAGCAGCCTTTCAGGGCAGTGGCAAAGAGCAGAGAGCAGAAGGGAGTGGCAGCAGCTCAGGCAGCCTCTCTCCTCTCCTTAGTGCACATTACCTGCAGGTGCAGCATCCATGCCCACAATCAGTCACAAACTCCAGAAACTGCCCCATGAGACTACTAGACACGAACTATAACAGAGGTTAACCAAAAAGAAAACTAAGAGCTAAACTTATTTCTTCAGGGCCCAGCATTTTTCCTTGAGTACTTTGATAGGAATCTTGTATCTCAAATATTGTAGTGACTCACAAGCAAAGCAAGGATGCTAATGCTCAGAATGCAAAATGGAAAGTACCATGGCTTGAATGTGTTCCCAAGTCCATGTGTTGGAAATGGCCTCCAGTGAGCAGCGGTAAGAGATGGTACCCCTCTGTGGCATAGTTTTCATGAATGGATCAGTGCCCTTTTCATTACCTTGTGGTTCTGGGAATGACTTTGTGCCACAGGTAGGACCTCTCCCCACTGATTATGAGCCCCCTTCCTTTGTCTTCCTCCATGCAGTGGTAGCTGTGTGCCCTTATTAGATGTGTTTCCCTCACCCATGACTTCCCAGTGTGCAGCGTTTAAAAAAAATTTGTCCCTTATAAGTGATCTAGTCCTAAGCATTCTGTAATAATAGCAGCATGAATAGATTAGGACAGAAAGGCAGTTGGAAAAACGAGTTTGTCACCAAATGGCCCAAACCTTGAACAAATCACTCTTGTTCAGGGCTTTTCAGTTTTCTTACTTATAAAAAGAGTTGAATTCCATTCCTTTGGGTTCTGTTCCAGCACACAAATCCTCCTTTGGCTTTCTACATTTCAGTGGAAGAAGAAAAAAGTCCTAAGGTATAAGCTGGAGAGTGTTGACTGTACGTGACAGCTCATGTCTTCAAGGCTCAGGCTGTTCCCTCCTCTCACCACTGGTGATCCCACCACTGCCAGCCATGGTGTTTGGAATCTCATTGTGTTAGGATCCATTGGGAACTTGGGAGCATGCTTGCACATTTGTAGGTTGCTTCTGATGTACTGTTCTTTGTGACTGTAGCAATCCATATCTATATATCTATATAACATATTTAGTACAGGATCTCATTGCACAGATCAGATTCAGTGATCCTCCTATTTTCAGCCTCCCAAGTGCTGAGATTACAGGTAATGTCACCATGCCCAGTCTCAATCACCCATCTCAGTGGGCCCTATGGGGATCAAACTGAGTGCTCTAGCGCTGGCTTAAGCAGGCACTTTAGCCTGCTGAGCTATCTGGGTGGGCCCATAGATAATCTTTTAAAACAGTGATGTTCACTTTTCCTTGCTGTCTTCCTCTTCTTCAGTTTCAGTGAGAGAAAATATAACTATCAGGGATTAGGAATCACTTTGGGAGGAATTATGGCTGGATGTAGAAGCCTTATTCTGTAAAAACAGATGAACTCAGGCATATCTTTTATTATTCTTAAGTCTTACTCTCATTTTTTTTTGTACCAGGGTTTGAACTCAGGACCCTGTGCTTGCCGGACCTTTTTCTACTGAGCTATTTCCCTGGCCCCTCTCCTCATCCTTTAAACCAAGGCAAGAATTCCTGCATTTCCTATTACCTATAATTATTTTAGAGATCCAGGGGTTTCATAGATATGAAATATTTTAACTTAAGTAATTTTCCATACAGATGTGCAGGCCAGTGCTGCATCACTATTTCTTCAGCTCTGAACACCAACCGCTAACATCCTGGATGACTTTTAACTCTTTATCTTACCACTTTCCAGAAAGAACTGTGGCAGCCTATGAGGATGCCTACAAAATAGTTCATCATTATATTTCTTAGAAATAAGATCATGAGTGTGGGTTGTGATAAGCTATAGGTGTATGACTTTTGTGTTTTCCATGCTTTTTAGGAAGGACTCTTTGAAGTATTTTCTTTAGACTCTTATTTACTGTTATCTTGGGCAATAGGACTTCCTCCTAGAAGCCCTTTTACTTGTCATTGATTTTAGTTTTGTATTTTAGGGAAGGGCCTACAGGGTGTTCAGGGTCTTAATACTAGATCAGACTCATGATCCACCTGTTTACAGACTCCAAAGAGCTGGGATTACAGGCATGTGCCACCACGCTGTCTACTTGTCATTGATTTTAGTCAGCTTTATGATGTGTTTCATCAGTGTAGTGAGAGATGGAAAGGACCTTGTTTTTCCTCTACACATGCCAAAAGCATCTCTTCTTAACTATGGCTGCAAGTGTGACATTTAGTGAGAAAGAAAGGTCATTCAAGGGCAGCTTGTGCCAGTGAGAAGGCAAGAAAGTTCTGGGGAGGAAGTGAATTTCAGCAGGGCAGTTTGGCTGAGGTTTTCTTCTAGGTCCAGATTAGAGGTGCTCATTACCATGGTGGGGATCACAAATTTAGGGAGATTTTGATTATGAAGTGGAACCATCAATGAGTTACCATTGGCATCTCTTTTCCTTTGTTCTGGCTTCTATGCTGAAATCTGAGAGGGGACCTGGCTTCCTGCTGTCCCAGTGGCTGGAGTGGACGAACCAAAATTGTATGAAGATCTGTGGCTCTCAGAGCCCATGATCCAGAAAGTGATACAGTGGAAGGGACTACAATAGCTCTTTAAGTCCTGTTCCACACTATACAGGTGAGGAGACTGTATCAGTCAGGGTTTTACTAAAGGAACAGATATAACACAAGATATACAAATGTATAAGAAATTAAAAGATTGGTTTATGATGATCAGCCACAGAATCATGAGAAAATGTGCAGAGCACATCTGCACACGAGACTGAAGCATTCAGTCCAAGGTCTGGAGCTCATTGCAATGCTACATGCAAGTCCATATCAGGGCCTGTGATGGAAGGCTAATGAGTCTACACCAGAAGGTTGAAGGATCCAAGGCAGAGGCCAAAGAGTCTGCACTAAAAGCCAGGAGACAACTATGAAGACTGGAGTTCCTCCAAGGAAATGGAATGCTCCATCCTTTCCCTTTTATATCCTGAAGTGGTGAGTCACTCTAGGGTGGGGCCTCCACACCCTAAGGTGTGGAATTGCTAAACTGATTTAGTTTTTAACATCTCAAATTGACATAATCTATCAACTACTACAGAGACCTAGGCCAGTGTTATGGTTTGTATCTAGGTGTCCCCCCTAAAGCCTCATACAGTCATAGGTGGGGCTTTTTAGAGTGGCTAGATCTAGTGTGTGTGATGCTGGGACTGATTCATGGTACAATACTAGGATTAAGGGTGTCTTCCCTGGGTATGAGTGATGTCTAGACTAAGGGTGGTAGAAATGTAAGGGATAGAAAGAGGGCTACTATTGTTGCTGCTGTATCTTTATTGCTTTGCTGCCTTTTGTCCACTATGAACTGTTTCTCCTCTTCAGTGCCTCTCTGCCATGCCACCCTGCCTTTGAGCCAGCCACCGTGCACTGAAATCTCTACAGAGTATGAGCTAAATAAACCTTTTCTCCTTTAACTTTGGGTGTTAGGTATTTTGTCTCTGTGCTGGGGAGGCTGAGACAAGAGAATCACTATGAGTCCAAGCTGTGTAGTAACACCCTGAACCAAATAAATAAAAGATTTTTTAAACAGGATATTCTGAATCTCAATTTCACTAGTCCACACTGATCTGGCTTCTACTTAAAGACATCTGCATGTGTTTGGCTGACTTTCTGACCTGTAGGTTAAAGATGGAGATCTCAAATGCTAGAAGAAAAGCCCTGTATGAATCCCACAAGGCAGTGGTGAGCCTCATGGCCTCATAGCCTAAAAATGAATCAAGGCTTCCTAGGCATGCCAGAGGCACAGGGTTTCTTATCCCTGTTTGTCCCAATGTCACACCTGTGTCACATTTACAACAAGCATAAGAACTAGAGGTATAGCTCAGCAGTAGAACAGTTACCTGACATGTGAGAACTGGGTTCAATCCCCAGCACAACAAAATTGAAAAACAAAACAAAACAAAACAAACAAACAAAAAATATTTTTAGCAAGTGTACAAAACTATGAGGGGGTTAGAAATACTGAATGATAATAAAATAGGTTTCCTTTTAAACACCCACCCCAGGTCAAATTAAATGCAATATGCTCATGCAAGCTAAATATAAATCTTGGATTCTAAAAGAATAAACCAGCTTATTAATCTTCACAAAACTTGACATTCTTTTCATTTGAGAGGGAGAAAATGAGTAGGTTAGCCTACTGCAGTCACATACATTTCATAGCACACAGCACTTACATGTCCTGGTATGTTCTCATGATAACATGTAATTGGCAAGAGGTGGTGTGTATGTCAGATGCTGCAGTGCTGCACTGGCAAAACAGGTGTTGCCCAAATTCTGAAGCCCAGCACCAATTGAGTTTTCTACTACTTTAGACAAATCTCGGAGGGAAAAAAATTTTTTTGTGGCTGTGTAATGCTATCACCTACAGAAACATAAATAGGAAAGATTTGCAAACAACTTGGCATGTTTCTTCTTCTTGTCTTTTTGTGTGTGTGTGTGTGTGTGTGTGGTACCAGGGATTAAACTCAGGACCTTGGGCTTGCCAGGCAAGCACGTATTCTACTGAGCTATCTCCCTAGCCCTTGGCATGCTTCTAAGGCCAAATAAAAAGTGATACTTGATCAGCATTCTAAATTTCATTATCACTGCCAAAAGTACAGGGTTTTAAAAAGGGATTTAAAAAGATAGAAACTAAAACATGGGACGCTAAATGATTTTTAGTTTCTTCAATAAATAAATTGTAAACACAAGAAATGGGAGGTTTACAACCTGAAAGAAATTTGATAGACATATCCACAAGTGCAAAATGAGGGCTCAGTGTGGATGTTACTTTTATGAGTAACTACTGAAAACAAATTATATAGCCAACTATGATAGCACAGTCCTGTAAGTTCAGCTACTCAAGAGGCTGAGGCAGGAGAACTGTAAGTTATAGACCAGTCTGGACAACTTAGCAATTTAGTAAGATCCTTTTTTTTTTTTTTTGGTGGAACCAGGGATTGAACTCAGGCCCTTGTGCTTGCCAGGTAAGAGCTTATTCTACTGAGATATCTCCCTGGCCCCTCAATAAGATCCTTTTTGAAAATTAAAAAATAGCTCAGTACTTCTTGGGTTCAATCCCTGATATTGTAGTACTGAAAGAAAAAAAAAGACAACCAGAGATTTTACTGATTTAATATTGACTAGATTTTAATAGACATTTTAAAAAATTTTAATTAATACATTGTACATTCTTATATTCTTACTGGTTATCCATAATATAAGAAGCAGACATGATATCCTGTCCAGACACTATTAGTACAAATCTTCTCATTGAGTTAAGCTAAAGTAGTTGTATATCTATCCCAACTATTCCGTATATATATACAAATACAAAATGGTCCTTCCTTTGTAGCCTCTTTTTTTTGTTTAGTCCTGTCAGAGATGGGGATTCTGTTGGCATCTAAATATAATAGGTGCATGAATTCAGCAAAACAATTCAACACAGTTCAGCAGTCCACAATAGTAGTGGGTTATCTGCAGAAGTTGTTGACTTGAGCCATTCACAGCTCAGTATATTAATATGGCTTTACTTTATATACCTTGTTTTTATACTTTTCTGTTGGATGGTTAAGACCAAGATAAAGCAAGACCTTTGTAACAAGAAATGTAACTTTCGTGTCAGATAAGTTCAGTCAGGTACCCTCAGAGCTTATCCTGTAACCCTGTACCACACTTTGTAGATCTTTTGTCAGTGTTTAATAGACATTTTTTTAAAAGCACAGGGATTCTTTTTAAAAGAATTATGCACATACACAAACTAAAGTTTATAAATGAAATATGAGATATTGGACTTGCTTTAAAATACTGGGACCAGGGACATAAATACAAAATACTGGGTGAGCTGTCCAGAAAACAATAAATGTCAAGCTGGCTGATGGCTTCATGAGAGTTCATTACAGTTACTGTTTTACAGCTACTTCACACAATCAATAGCAAATATAAGGTGCACCAGTGCCCTTGGACATTGGCTTTGGGTGCTTGGATTCAGGGTCACCTCCATTCTGACCATCACCCCAGCTGAGCTTCCCCAGCAGTCACAGTTTCAGTTCTGATGGTTGATACTGATGAGGAAGCAACTTACTTACTGCACTAAGAAGGTTCAAAATCCCCAGCAGGAAGGCTAAGTTTGCAAAGGATGGCTGGTGTGTTGGTGCCATGAAAGGCAAGGGTGGCATATAGATGGTTCTCTATTTGAAGAGCTGTTAATGATTATTTAAGTGGGCTTTGGCTAGAAAGGGAATAGAGAACAAAATAAGGAAAGGAAAGCTGAGTCTGTAGAGAGTAAGACAACGGTGGAGTGCAGGGAGAAAGGGAAGCTCCAGGACTGTGACAGGAGCTAGAGTGCTGCAGAAAGGCAGCCTGTGGAAAGGCTGCAGAGTACAGCCCAAGGACTCCAGCCCTCTGTGTAACATTCAATGAAGCTGTTCACATTTTGTGAGCTTCGTTTCCCATGCACCAAAAACACCTTTAACGAACCACACCACCTTCTCCGACACCACAATATCAGACTTATTAAGAGGACTCAAACAATAAAAAGTTCAAAATTCTTTTAAAAAAAATGAATCTCCTTCCTAGAGGAACAAAAACAAATGAACAAACAAATAAATAAAACCTTGAAGGAGTACAATAATGCGAGGATAAAATTATTCTAAACTGGACAACATTTCAATGAAGAGCTAATTTTAGTATTATATTTGTTTGCATTTCAAGTCTTCCAGGGTTTAAATGTAAGCCTTAAAAGTACCAATTGAAAATGTCAATGTATCTTTCAGGTGAGTAAATTATAACAAACGTAAATGTGTTTACATTACCTGACCTTTTTTTTTTTTTTTTTTTTTGTCTTTTTGAGACAGGGTCTCACTATGCAGTTCAGGCTGGCCTTAAGCTCACTTTGTAGCTCAGGCTGGTCTCAAACTCACAACAATCCTCCTGCCTCAGCCTGCCTAGTGCTGGGATTACAGGCATGCACCACCACACCCGGCTACCTGACCTTTTTTAAAGACAGACATTGCATCTACTTAGGGGGCTTGGTAACTAAAGCTTAGCTGAAAATATAAGGCTTGCTCATCTTCTTTCTCTCTGAGGAAGTTTATCCTTCCAAGAATTAGAAATGAAACTATTGGGGCCAGGGAGGTGGCTCAGTGGAATAAGTGCTTCCCTGTCAAGTGCAAGGGCCTGAGTTCAATCCCTGGTTCCGCCAAAAAAATGAGAAATGAAACTATTTATGTTTGAATAACTACAAAATAATACCCTGTTGTGATATATATGCAATAATGAGTGCTTACTCATTAAAGGAAAATTATTTCCATATAATGCTAGCCACATAGGTAGCAATACCTTTAACAAAATAAGCCCCTCTGAAAATTCCAACCCTCTGATAGCATTCACACAGGAGTTTCTGGGAATGATTAAAAAAAAAAAAAAACCTTGATCCTTTGGTGGAGATTGTTCTGGCTTATCAGGTGCAGCTGAATTTGAATAAATAGCACCAGGTACTAGTCCTGAAGGAAGTGTGTGATTGGCAACATCACTTAATGAAGACACAGAACTCCATCTGGTATCTGTGTCTTCAGTTGAGACTCCCTGGGAATGGCTGGGCTGGTTCAGACAGGCTGATGGGTCTGAAGATTCAGCTTTGTCAGCTACGGTTATTATTCAACTCTGCAAAAGTCAAAAAGCACATTTGTTTCAAGAAGTGAGAAAAGTAATGTACTCATCCTGCCATTAGATTTGAGAATGTTTTCTAGCTATTGTAAATTGTTTTCAAACAAACCATCCAAATATAAAAACAACAGTATTTTCTGGTTTTTTTTTTTTTTTTTTTTTTTTTTTTTTTTTTTTTTTTTTTTTTTTTTTTTTTTTTTTTTTCTTTCTTCTTTTTGGCAGTAATGGGGATTAAACCTAGAGTCTTTGGGCCAGGGAGATGGCTCAGTGGAATAAGCGCTTACCTGGCAAGTGCAAGGGCCTGGGTTCAATCTCTGGTTCTGCAACAAACAAATAAACAAACAAAAAAACCTAGAGTCTCACCCATGCCAGCCAAGCACTTGACCACTGAACTACATCCTTAGTCTTCTACCATTTTTCTTACCCATCAACACATCACCATCACACCAAGCTACTTCTGCCTGAAAGGAGATAAAGTTATTTTTATTTCTACATTATTCATCTATTTATGAAAAAATGAACATGTGCACTTCACATGTAGCTGGCTTACCTGAAGAATCAGATTTTAAATCTTATTTATTGTAGGAAATTCACTTAAACAAATTGCAAACTCAATTTAATATAAATATACTTAATGCTACTGAAGTGCCCATTTAAAAATGTTTTATGGGGGCCGAGGAGATGGCTCAGTGGAATAAATGCTTCCCTGGCAAGAAGAAGGTCCTGAGTTCAATCCCTGGTTCTGTCCTCCCAAAATATGTTTATGATGTCAGAGCCTGTATGTATTACCACAATAAAAATCCAGGGAGGTTCAGGCATTAGGATCAAATCTTGAACCTACCCTGGACAAGGTAGTAATTTAGCAAAAAAAAGAAAAAAAAGAAATCAAAAAGGTAGATAAATAGATTGATAGCTCAGTGCATAGGCACTGGGTTCCTCAGTACTGAAATTAATATCCACATGCTATCTGTATCTGATAATAAAAAACAATGAAAACAATATTAAACGTAGGTGCAGAGAGGAGGCAAAAACTGCCAGCAGGGGAGAATGTCATGGGCTGAATTGTGTAACAGAAGAGAGCTGTGTCCCAACACTCAGGATCACATCCACTGGACACTGGGTTCCTAGAGAGAGGACTGAGTTAATGTCTTTACTTGTGTTCTACTCCAATGATAGTGGCTCCAAGGGAAAGGGGATTTGGACACCTGACCACAGGGATGAGTCCACGTGAAAGTCAAGGAAGAAATCGTGGTGTGGCATCTACAGGTATGGATGTGTCAATGGTGTTTTTAATGCTCTGTCTTAGTTTATTGTATTTTAGGGAAGGATCTACAGGATGGTCAGGGTCTCACTACTAGATCAGACTCATAGTGATCTGCCTGTTTACAGCCTCTCAAGAGCTGGAATTCAGATATGTGCCACCACTCCCAGTCTCAATTGCTATCTCAGTGAGCCCCGGGGTTGGGGCCTAGCATTGCAGGCCTGGGGATTGAATCCCTAGTCCCTGCACCTGCTTTCAGGTGCTTTAAGTCACTGAGCTATTTGGCTGGCCCTGTTCCGTCTATTATGGAATTTTTCATTGCTGTATTTTACATTATTTAGACCACTTAGGCAGCATGGTGGTTTGGGAGAAATTCCCTCTCTTATATATAGCTGATTTTTCTGGATAGCAAAAGGCCATGCCAAACTCATGAATTTCCTCTGAAAACCAACCAACAGAGGGTCTGATCTCAGCCACATATATATCTAGATATTTCCCTAATACTTTCCCTGCTCTAAACCCTACATGTCCAAGTGCAAACATCTAGAGCCTTCCCAACACTCAAAGTCCAATAAAATTATTGCAACTGGCCATTTTTAGCTGCCTACTCTGATCAGGCTTGCTTGGCCTTCAAAACCCCATAAAGGCTAATTCAGCCCCCCCCCTTCTCATCTGCCATGTGACCCACACCAGATGTTTCTGCTTGGTTCTACCAGGCACTGGCAACCTGCTGTCTGAGACCTGGTGTTACATAAAATGTCTTCCTCCCAAGTCTCTTTCCTGCCCCATCTCTGGAACACAAATTCCTTATAATTCTATCTCCATGATTACACTTAGAACGCTGCAATTTTCATGGATCTTAGGCTGTGAGAAAACAGGGCAAAAGCAAAGTTGCTCACTCACCCAAAGGAGTTGGTGAAAAGAATTTACACTCAAAAGAATTCCAGAGGTGAAGGGCACTAAGGGGCCCTGCACTGCAGGGTTAGAGGACTTCTTATCCCAAGATGTGGATATTAATCAGTGGGGTGCCTACAAAAATTCTTAGTAGCAAAGGTGAGGGATTGTGATTAGGAAATGATATTGATGACTTTTAACATTAAAAAGAGATGACTATGGCTCAGGCATCACTCCTCAATGTTTAGACATGCTGTTTACTATTGTCCACAGGACTATGGAGTGGGTGCCATTCTTACTTCCATTCTATTGGCTAGAAATGAAGTACATTGCTCAGGATCAAAATATTGTGGATGAATGGAAGGATTTTCTAGGCAAATAGGCGTGGCCTTGACTACTGGTAAAGGGACAGGGTGCATGCAGCTTTGTGTGGCAGGTTCTCCAGGGGCTGTGGGGAAGATTTGAAACACATGGGTCCTGTTAACCTCAATAGGTGAGGAATAGAAAGTTGTCAATCTGAGACAGTCGTGCCTACTGTTTCATGTAAAAGTATGGTTAGATTAGTGGAGTATACTTTGATCTGTAAAGAGGACCAAACTCAACTATTAGTGATCTATCAATTCTTTCTTTTGAAAAAATGTTCAATTCTATTCACCTATTTATTCACCACTTGCTTATACTTTACCCCTTGGTCCTCGTTGGCCTGGATGACCTGCTGTCTGAGACTGGGAAGTACATACACATCTTCCTTCCCAGTCTCATTCTTGACCCCTCCTAGGCCTGCAAACTCTTCATCATCTTATCTTCAACACCTCCACTGGCAGGGCAGTGCAGGTACCATGGACTGGAATGGCAAAAAGGAGAATGGAAGGCCAGGTGTCTCACTCACCCTATAGCATTCATGATAAAAACTGTGCCTTCAGGAGGACTCCACACACAGGAAAACTGAAGGGGCGAAGGGCTTGAGGGGTCCTTCCCAGCAGGGTCAGAGACCCCCTGACCTAAGGATGGATGTTGGTCAGTGGTACTAGCAAAAATCAGGCTCCTAGGAGCAAAAATGAAGCATGATCATTAAGAAAGGCTCATTATGACAGCTAGATCTGGAGATGCGATTTCTCAGTCATCACTCAATCTTTAGGCATGCCACTTACTATTCTTCACTGGACTGTGGAGTGGTTGTCATTGATGCCTCTGTTCTACAGGCTAGAGGTGAAGTACATTTTTTTTTTTTTTGTCTTTTTGAGACAGGGTCTCACTATGCAGTTCAGGCTGGCCTTAAGCTCACTTTGTAGCTCAGGCTGGTCTGGAACTCACAACAATCCTCCTGCCTCAGCCTCCCGAGTGCTGGGATTACAGGCCTGTGCCACCACGCCCGGCTGTTGAAGTACATTATTGATGATCAAAACATTGTGGATGAATGGAAGGATTTTCTAGTGAAATGGGCGTGGCCCTCACTGATGGTAACAGGGTGGGGTATAAGCAGTTCCCGGTGGCCGGAACTCCAGGGCTTTTGGAGGGAGTGGGAGGACATGGGTCCAGCTCACCTCAGTAGTTGAGAAATGGAAAGTAGTTGAGAAAAGAGACAGTTGGGTCTACTGCCTTCAGGTGGATACTGTGGTTAGGCTAGTGGAGGATACTCCCATATGTAAAGAAGACCCAATAGAACCCTTAGTGATCTATCATGTCTATTGAAACACTTTCAATTCCTTTTACCTAGGTACCATTTACCTTGGTTCTCTCTGGCATAAGAAAACTGTCTGAGATCTAGAAGTAGATAAATATCTTCCTTCTAAGCCTCATTCTTTTCCTATGCCTACAAACTCTTCTTTATCTTATCTCTAACACTGATACACACAACAGATTTGATGGACCAGGGTGGTGAGAAAATGGGAGAGAAGGAAAGCCAAATGTCCTAGTCACTTTGAGGAGCGAATGGAAAAACTTTTACCCTAAGAAGGACTCCACAAACAGGAAGATTAAGGGGTGAAGGGCCTATGGGTCCCTGCTTAGAAGGATCAGAAACTTTCTGACCTAGGGATGATCGTTGGTCAGGCTCCTAGGAGCAAAAAATGAAGGATGGTCATTAGGAAAGGCTGGTTGAACCAGCTAATCATGGCAAAACAACTATTTCCAAGCAGCTCTCCTCGATGTTTCAGACATGCCACTTATGACTATGCACAGAATTTTGGAGATTTCAAAATTACTTGCACTTTACAGTGCACATGTAAAAGACATTGCTCACAATCAAACATTTACTATTAAAACACAGGTTCCTCACTGTGCTGTGGGTGTATGGGAGGATTTCCTCAGCAAATGGTCTCTAACCTAAGTTATGGTGAAGCAGCAGTGTGTAGTCCGGGGGATATGAGCCCCACAGTTCTCTGAAGGGTGTTCTGGGTGTGGGCCCAACTCACCTCAGTGGAGGAGAAGTGGGAAGTTGACAGGAAGAGACTGCCTGCCTTCAGTGAGCTTTCAAGCTGTTTATGGAAAGCACTAACCAATGATAGCTACAAGAGACATGAAGGTGGGGAATGGTGCAGGGGTGGAGGATAGGAGAGCACATATTACTGTCTGTATTTTATGTTGTTTGATTGCCCAGAGTATTTCCCTATCCTGAGAGGTAAACAGTGGTCTGTGCTGGCCAGTCCTGTAAGCACGAGAACTCCCACCCAAGACATTTGCTTCCTTTACAGATAAACCTTTCCTGAGTCTATACTGCCAACTCTTTCCTTACTTAATGTACTCACATAAGATATTGAACTAATATGTCTCCTGCTGTAAATCATCTGTGTCCTAGTGTGACCACCTAGTGACCTCCCAAATAAACAAAGCCCAATGGAATTGGTTCAGTTTACCCTTTTTAATTTGCTGACTTGGCTTGGGCTTGACTTACTGTGACTTTACACTCCTCAGTAAAACCCCTGGCTCAGCCTCTCTATTTTGTCCTTTGCCATATGAACCACACCAGAAGTTTTTCCTTCATTCCCCTTGGTATGTACAAGCTCCTCTCTGAGTCTAGAAAGTGGATACACCTCTTCTTTCCAGGCCTCATTCTCCCTTCCTAGGTCTGGCAACTCTTTCTCATCCAATCTCCAACATCTACATGGGTAAAGCACTGCAGGTTCCATGGACCTGGGTGGTGACAAAGCAGGAGAAATGAGAACCCAAGTGTCACTCACCTTAAGCACTGATGACAAAAACTCTTCCTCAGGCATACACTACAAACAGGAAGGTTAAGAGATAAAGGGCCCAGCCGGGCGTGGTGGCGCATGCCTATAATCCCAGCACTCGGGAGGCTGAGACAGGAGGATTGTTGTGAGTTCGAGACCAGCCTGAGCTACAAAGTGAGCTCGAGGCCAGCCTAGTGAGACCCTGTCTCAAAAAGACAAAAAAAAAAAAAAAAAAAGAGATAAAGGGCCCAAGGGCCACTGACTAGCAGGGACCCTCTGACCTAGGGATGGATGTTAGTCAGTGGTACAAGTCAGAATCAGACTTCTCGGAGCAAAAATGAGGGATGGTCATTAGGAAAGGCTCGTTATGGAAGCTAACACTGGAAAGATGTGGTGGCTCACACAGTGCTCTTCACTGTTTGGACTGCTAGTTACTATTCTCCCCAAGACTGTGGAGTAGTTCCCAATAGTTTAATTTTTTTTAACATGGAGGAAGTGAATTAAATTTCTCATGGTGTAACAATTAGTGGGTCTTCACAGTGCTGTGAGTGGGCTGAAGGATTTCTTGGTGGCATGGGCTGAGCCCTGAATAATGATGAAGGACCTCAGTACAGATCCCAGTGGTTGGGGTCCCTGGGTGCTGGGCAAGGTGTTGGAGAATGTGGGATTCACTCACCTCAGGACCAGAGAAATAGGAAGTCATCAATAAGAGACAGCTGGATGCACACCTTCAGGTGATTAATATGCTGTGGGTTGAGACAGGATTCTCCTGTATGGAGTCAACAATGTGATAAGCCACGATGCAGTCTCCTGGATGCAGAGACAAGACTCACCTAAGAAGCTCATGACATTCTGCACCAGTTTTGGAGGACTTAGTGTAAGTATGTCAGTTCCTTCAATGTCATTCCAGTCTGGTTGGTTACTTGACATCAACACCTTTGCAAACTAAGGACTGAGACACAGGTTCAGTAATTATCCTTGAAATCATGGAGTGTTTACCTGTGCTCCCCTTGAACATACACTGAACACTAATGTTAGTTTTTTAGTCTTTTATAATACTGAAGAAACCTGAGTTCATTCCGTGGGCAAGATGCTGAATTGGTTGTGGAATATCAGGTTTGGAGAAATACATTAGCATAGAATGCTCCCTAAAACATATTTTCAAGTGAGCAACAAACTAAAGATATAATAAAAATGTCTTTAGTAATTTTCATACAATAATAAACCCCTCAGAATTACTGTTTTATTATAGAATGTGCTTATTTAAATGAATGGAAGAATAATACTTTGATGGAAATTAATGGAACAGGTGCTAGATTAATATACAGGAAGCTGTCTTTGATACAGAGGGACAAAAGCAGTCATAGAGATTGAGGTCTGTCACGGAAGGTTTGGAGGGATCTACTCAGGAAAAATGTATATATGTATGTTTTCTACAATAAAAGTGAATTTTAAGGGTTACCTTAAAATGACATCATGTATTGATCACCCAGTCTTATTCATCATTAGCATGTGAAAATTTCATGATTATGGGATAGGAACATGAATCATTCTCAGAGAATGCTAGAGAAGAACTTTGAAAGTAACTTTAAACGGGACAGCCTATAATTGCAGCACTCAAGAGGCAGATGTAGGAAAGTCTTCACAAGTTCAAGGGCACCTTATACTACACAGTGAGTCCAAGACCAGCCTGCACTACAAAGTGAGAGCCTGTCTCAAAAACAAAACAAAACAAAATTCAACAGGACAGTGTTCCATAGTGTGGTTCCCAGGAACTTTACAGAAGAAAACATATGGTCTTCAGCACTGCTTAGGGCTAAGTTATATTTTTCATGGTAACTGGAAACCAAGAGTCGCTGAGTCAGAATCCAGATTTCCAATATGGCTTATGAGTATTTCAGTTGAAGCACTTTGTAACCCTGTACATAAAACGTCAGCTGCAAGATCTAAAGCTTCGAATTATATTTTATCTTTCTTTCTTTCTTTCTTTCTTTCTTTCTTTCTTTCTTTCTTTCTTTCTTTCTTTCTTTCTTTCTTTCTTTCTTTCTTTCTTCTTTCTCTCTCTCTCTCTGTCTCTCTCTGTCTCTCTGTCTCTCTCTCTCTGTCTCTCTCTCTCTCTCTCTCTCTCTCTCTCTCTTTCTCAGAACTGGGGATTTAACTCAGGACCCTGTGTTTGCCAGGCAAGCACTTATTCTGCTGAGCTATCTCCCCAGCCCCTTTATCTTTAAATATAAAATATATTTTAGGAAACATCTCCTAAAGTATATTTTAGGAGACGTCTCCTAAAATATATTTATGAGCTTCTTATCTTCTGAGCTATCTCCCCAGCCCCTTTATCTTTAAATATAAAATATATATTTAGGAGATGTCTCATAAAATATATTTAGGAGCTTCTCATCTTCACTAAAACTTGCTAAAGCTTTATCAAAACCTTGCATCTGATAGTTTTGTCTTCCCACATAAAAATATCTGAAGTTGGGGTTGGTGTCCCACACATGTTCTCTGGGAGTCAGGAGGGAGTCTTGACCAGCCTGGGCAACACACAGAGAGACTATGGCTCTCCATGAAGCATAAGAAAGGCTGGCCAATGGCTAAGTGAAAGAATCCCTGGAGGGTTGGTCCTCAGGATTCCCCATAATGCCAAAAATATTGTTGTAAGGTTTACAGTAATACAAAACTCCATATAATATATATTCTTCACACCGTGTGGATGTTGAAGCTTCAAAACCCAAAGAGTATGATGAGATATTTAAATGAGAGGCAACTATTCCTGTTTGCAGTAGGTACTGGAAATCACCATTAAGTGTGTCAGTTGACTAAGAAATGTAAGGTGCCACATTTGGTTGGATTTATTCACCTCTGTAGATACAAAGGAGAAAGCAGAAAGAGGTATGCTCACCTGAACAGTCCATTGGCATCTGAGACTGTCAATGTTGCTACGGTTCTATGAAGTCGGTGACTGTATGCTGGTGACATCACAAGTATTGCTTGGCAGCCATGCAAATAAGCAGATTTCTCACTCCTTATTGGCTAAGCCACTGCTAACGTGTGTTTTATTACTGTTCCCCTAATAGACATTTTCTTTGTTTTTGAAAACTTTTTAATATTTTAATTTTTTAGTAGTTGTTTACAGTTCATAATAATCTTGGGGAGTGGTTTATCTGTACATACTACAGCTTGTTTCTCTCTCTCTCTCTCTCTCTCTCTCTCTCTCTCTCTCTCTCTCTCTCTCTCTCTCTCTCGCTAACCCCACTGCTTTCCTCCAAATCCCTGTCTCATCTTTCATTCTTCTACTTTGTTTTCTGTATTTTAGGGAAGGGTCTACAGGGTGTTCAGGGTCTCACTACTAGATTGGACTTGTAATGATCTGTTTTTTTACAGCCTCCCATGAGCTGGGATTGCAGGCGCACACCACCACACCCAGTCCCAATTGCCATCTCAGCATGCCCTGGGCTGTGGGGCTGGCATGGCAGGCCCAGGGATAGAACCCTCAGTCCCTGCACTTGCTTGCAGGCACTTTAATCCATTGAGCCATTTGGTCAGCCCTGTTCTTCTTGATAGTGCATGTTTATTTTATTTTAGAGAGAACAATAAAAATAGAAACAAAATAAAACAGACTTTCCAATCAGGAGAATAACAATATTTAATACATTGCCCATTGTTATCTTCCTAGTAGTTACACAGAATACAAGATAATAGGCATGAAATAATGCCCAGATAATATTAGCACAGATATTTCTTTTAAGAGAAGCTAGTTGTGCAGGGGCAGGGAGATGGCTCAGTAGAATAAGCACCTGCCTGGCAAGTGCAAGGGTCTGAGTTCAATCCCTGGTTCTGGAGAGAGAGAGAGAGAGAGAGAGAGAGAGAAGCTAATTGTATAACTATCTTGACTGTCTAGACAATATTTTCCTCTTTCTTCCATGAGTGTCTCTCTCTCTCTCTCTCTCTCTCTCTCTCTCTCTCTCTCTCTCTCTCTCTCTCTCTCTCTCTCTCTCATATAGGTCTGGTTTATTTCACTTATGAGTATGGTCAAAAGTTGCATTCATTTACCTATAAAATCTTGAGTTTATCCTTCTTTGTGGCTGAGTGGTATTCCTCTTAGTTGAAGTGCAGAATTAACTCTGTGATTTGTGTTTCTGACTCAGTCTTTCTTGAGGTTGTTCAAGGCTCCATGTCACATCTGGATCTATAGGGGAAGAAGAGCTGCAGGTTCTCTTCTTTGTTACAGGCAGCCCCAACTGTTCTCCAGGCCAGTGGAAGTTAGATGGTGAGAAGGAAACCACAATAATTTTTGAACTCATCTTGGAAATCACATTCTCTATGCTAATTTTCACAAAGTACCAACCTTAGTACCATGGGGAAGGTTAGGGAAGTTAAGCTGGAAGAGGTCAGTGGCTGCCAGCTGTTTGTTTCATGTGGTACTGGGGATTGAGTCCAGAGATTTTGCCTGGAGCTGCCTCCCCAACCCTTGTTATTTAGTCTATTTTGAGACAGTGTACCACTATTATTGTTCAAGCTCTACTGGATATGGGTGCTCTTGACTCTGTCTCCCTGAGTCCTGGGGTTCCAAGCAAGTGCCACCACATGGGCTCCTGGCATCTTCCTTGCAGCCTACCTACTACCATTTCCCAAATGACTTCATTTGTAGTTTCTAAGAACTTACATTGTATGCAGATCTCCTGTAGAAATGAAGGAATTTTAGGCCCTACAAACAGCATCAGTTCTCAAGGCCACACTTGAACAATTTCATTGCTATCAAGTGAGTAAGCAGTCAAGGAAGAACAAAGTGTACTTCAAATGAAATCACATCATGAGAGACCTTAAGCAGTGAACTTATTGTTCAGGTCATCATTCATCTACCCAATGAAGAAGATTTTTTTCTAAACAGTGTTGAAGATTGAAATTGCTCCTTATGCAGTCTAAAGAAATGCTGTACCAATAAGGAAAATACACACACACACACACACACACACACACACACACACACACACACAGAGCCAGTTTCCCACTATGTAGTTCAGGCTGGCTTCAAACTCCTGGCAATCCTCCTGCCTAAGTGGCCTTTTGGGACACAATGATACATGGCTGTAATCCTAGCTGAGTACACTGAGGCAGGACAATTGCAAATTCACAGTCAGCTTGGGCAACAGAAGAACTCTGGTCTCAAAATATTAAATAAATGAAATAAAAAGATCAAGAGATGAAGTCTGTATTAGAATTTCCCTGATTTTATTCATAGTACCCCCACTAGGTAAATGAATAAATACATCTGAAATCCATTCTTTCAGTTATTCTTCTCTTATTGCTGGGAAAAATACCCAACATCCAGAATGAAGAAAGGAAAGGTTTATTTAGCTCACTGTTACTAGAGGTTTCAGTCTATACTTGGCTGGCTCCAAGACAAAGCAGCATATGCAGAGGGTAACCTTCCATGTCAGCAGCAAAGAGCAAGACAGCAAATGGAGAAGTAGCAGCACTAATGGCAACAGAGAGTGAAAGTCTGTCTCTGTCTCTTATATTACCAAGCCCACAACATTTTAAATCATCCTTCTTGGCTCTTTGCTCTTGATTTTCAACATAAATCTGGCTAAAATCTCCCAATAACACCCATGCCACTGCCTCAACGTATTTTTTACCTATTCTTTTATTTTATTTTATTGAGAAACTAATAGCAATGAGACAGTATCAAAACTAATTAATAGGATGGTTTCAATAATTAATACATGTACAGTGTTATCTTCTTAGTGGTTATCCATAGTACAAGAAGCAGACAGAATATCCTGTTCAAACAGTATTTGTAGAAATCTTTCTACTTATTGAATTAAGCAAAAGTCACTGTACCGTTCTGTATACACAAATACAAAGTGGTCCTGCCTTTGTATCCTCTTTTTTGTTTGGTCCTGTCAGAGGTATTCCATTGGCATCTAAATACTATAAGTGCGTGAATTCAGCAAAACAATCCAACACAGTCCAACAGTCCACAATAGTAGTGGGTTATCCACAGGAATTGTTGACTCGAGCCTTTCATGATTCAGCATTTTCTTTCTTTCTTTCTTTTTTTTTTTGGGGGGGGGAACTGGGGATTGAACTTAGGCCCTTGTGCTTGCCAGGGAAGCACTTATTCCACTGAGCCATCTCCCTGGCCCCAGCCAAGCATATTAATATGGCTTTACTTTATATACCTTGTTTTTATACTTTTCTGCTGGATGGTTAAGACCAAGATAAAGCAAGACTTATATAACAAGAAATGTAACTTTTGTATCTAATAAGGTCAGTCATGTATCCTCAGGATTTATCCTATAACCCCATACTGCGATTTGTAGATCCTTTGCCAGTGTCAGCCTTGTGGATGAGTCATGGCCATTGCTTTACCAATTTGATCTTTGTGAAACCCTGAGGGGATGTTTTCTCTTCATGTGGCTCTCCTTAACTGCCCCAATATTTGGCTGCTTTGAAATTTTGAAATTTTGAGGGGCTAAGGAGATGGATCAGTGAAATAAGCACTTCCCTGACAAGTGCAAGGGCCTGAGTTCAATCTCTGGTTCCACAAAAAAAAAAGAAAGAAAAAAGAAATTACTTTTGAAAGATTTATCAGTCCACCACGCTTAATCTCAATCTCAGCTTAAGTTCTCTGACATGAGCAAAATTCAGACAGTCTTTTGGTCAAGTCATAGCACAAATCATCTGGAGTCCAACAGTCAATGTGGTCCTTCTTCCCACCAGAAACCTCCCCAGCCTGCTCTTGACAGGTAGGCTTTCTATCAGCCTTCTGGTCTTCTGAGCTGTGACCAGAATATCCACTATAGATGAGCCAAAGCTGTTCCAGCTCTTCACAAGTAGGCAACCTCTCCAAACCTTTCCTGTCTCTTCCCATAAACCATTCTCAAAAACTCATAATCCACATGGCAGGTTTAGTCACAGAAATGACCCCACTCTTGGTACCAAATTTTGTCTTAGTTACTATTCTTTCATTGCTGGGACAAATATCCAATACCCCAAATGAAGGAAGGAAAGTTTGGCTCTAAGGCAGAGCAGCACATGACAGAGAGTAACCTTCCATGGTGGCAGCAAACAGCAAGAGAGCAAATGGAGGAGCAGCAACAGCAATGGCAACAGAGAGAATGTCAGTCTCTCCATCTCTCTTATATTAAATCAAGGCTATTGTCCTAGGCTGAGTGTAGCACTCACACCCATAATCCCAGCACTATTAAAACCCACAATCTTAGTGGATTATGAGTTAATCTTGTACTCTAGAAGCCCTGCCCCAAATGACTGCATGAGGCTTTGGGGTGACAACTAGACACAAACCACAACATCCATCTACTAACAGTATCTAATTGTTAAAATAGTATTTTTTTTTTTTTTTTTTTTTTTTTTTTTTTTTT